>CM076584.1:1119473713-1119561438 GCA_034641835.2 Pinus albicaulis
AAGGATGATGTGATAGTGAGGACTGCATTCAATGCGGTCATAGAGGATTGGGAAACTTTTGTCCAAAGTATCTTGAGCAGAGCAGACCTTCCCAACTGGGACATTATGTGGGTGATCTTCCGTCAAGAAGAACTCCGTCGGTTCACTAAGGACAACACAACACCAGATCAAGTAAGGTGAAGAAGAAAGAGGAAGAAGATGCAACCTTGGCATCAAAGAGGTAACAAGGGAGGAAGAAGCATTATTTATCAAAGATCAATTTTCCTCAGAAGAAGAAGGACAAGGAAGCTTCTACCTCCAAGGCTGCTGTGGCGGACGATGGCTTCGAAGATGACGTAGCCATGAGCGCTCATGAACCACGAAAGTGGGGCGACATGTATCTGTAGAGCGGCTATAGAGTGTTGGCAGGATCCTTGAGTAGCCCAACTCTTGGATCACATACGAGCTATGGGAGCCTTAAGACCAAGGTTGCGGGGAAGCTTCTCCCCCCGCCGATCTTGCTCCCAAAGCGTGCTCCGTTCGGGAGCTCTCGGGAGCGCGCTCCCAAAAACGCTTCCTGAGGGGAGTGTTTTCGAGAGCGCGCTTCCGAGCTTGAAAAGACGCTCCCTGTCTTTTCGAGAGCGTTTCAGGGAGCGCTCGAGAGCGAACGCTCCTTGAGCACTTCACCCTTTAAAAAAATGCTTCGGGAGCGTTTTTTTAATGCGGGAAGTGGTCGGGGAGCGTTCGCTCCCGAACACTCCTCGATGCATAAAAAAAATTCTGACCTCAAATTTTGATTTTTTTTGGGAGGGAGGGAGGAGGGGTTGGGTAAATAAAAGCCCACCCTCCTCATTTGGTTTTTATTGTTTTAGTTTGAGAGTGAGAGCAAGAGGAGCAAGAGATTGAGAGTTGGAGAGCGATTTGAAGAGAAGGAGAGCTTGAGAGTTTGGAGAGCGAAAGTGCCAAGGAGAGAGCAAGGAGCAAGCTGCAAAAGAGTAAGAGGAGGATTGCAAGAAAGAGGTAGGTCTTCTAATCTAGTTTTTTATTTTCTAGGAATTGTTTTTAAGTTGTTCAAAAATGAAAACTTGATTTTTTTTCTCAATGTTGCATTCTAGTGTGTTGAAAGGTGAAAAATTGAATTTTTTTTCCTATGTTGCATTTCCTATTCCCATTTGGAATTCCTCCATTTTTTTTGCAGGCTAGAAACTTGAAACTTGAAACATAATGGCTATATGGCTAGGGATTTTCTTCATGTTGGTTCCTTTCTTTGTAATAATGGTGTTGGAGAGTAGAAGAAAGAGGCCCATTAGAGAAGAGGAGGATGAAGACGTAGGTTATAGTGGATTTGATGAAAATCCTGAAGAGGAGGAGTGTGCTGAGGAGGAAGGGGAGAGTGGAGAACATGAGGCCACAGATACCCCAACTAGACAAGACCAAAGTCAAACACCTTTGTGGAAATATGTTCAGAGGCATGAAGGAGGGAAAGGTGGTGGAACCACTAAATTTCTTTGCCCCCATTGCAATAAAGAATACACAGGTTCATACACACGTGCCAGAAGGCACCTTTGTGGGAAAATGCCAGAGGATGGAGACAAAAATCTAGGAATCAAAATTTGTGTAACTGTGCTAGCAACAGAGAGAGAGAAATATCGAAAGGAAGAGGAGGTTGCCCTACAGAGATCTAAAAGATCTAGGGATTTCATTGATTCTTATACACCATCAGGTCCATCACATCATGGACAAAGAAGTCCATCAACTTCCGCCCATGGCAGTGGATATGGAGGCACACCTGGTCCAAACATCTCCCTAAGGCATAGAACCATATCCGATTTCCTTGACGAAGGGTCTAGGAATGATGTGGATTCAAAAATTTTCCAGTTTCTTTATGCATGTGGGGTGCCATTCAATGTTCTTCGCTCACCTTATTGGCATGAAATGGTTTTTTCCATTAATGATGCCCCCAAAGGATACAGGAGCCCTGGGTATGACAAGGCCAGAACCGTGGGACTTGATCATGAAAAACCTAAAATAAACAATTCTTTGGCTAGAATGACAAATTCTTGGAATGAGCATGGGGTGTCCATTGTATCTGATGGATGGACCAATGTAAAAGGAAAACCATTGATAAGTGTTCTGGCTGTGTCGGTTAGTGGTGCAATTTGGCTAGAATGACAAATTCTTGGAATGAGCATGGGGTGTCCATTGTATCTGATGGATGGACCAATGTAAAAGGAAAACCATTGATAAGTGTTCTGGCTGTGTCGGTTAGTGGTGCAATATTCTTTTCAGCATATGATTATTTAGACAAATTCAAGACCGACATTAACATTGCAAAACCATTACTTGAAATAATTGAAAATACTGGGCCATACAATGTCATCCAAGTCATCACTGATAATTCTGCTAACTGTAAGGTAGCAGGAGCAATTATCGAGGATAAATACCCCAACATATTTTTGTCTGGGTGTTTGGTTCACACAATGAACCTTTTGATGCATGATATCATTAAAAAATAACAACCTCAATTCAAATGGCTTGGTGATTTGTACAAGAGGTAAAAAAAATGATAAGATTTATTACAAATCATAGCAATACCCATGGGCTTTTTCGTACTCACTCCAAATTGGAGTTGTTGAAGATAGCAAAGACTAGATTTGCTAGCTATTACCTCACCTTCAGGCGCCTTTTGAAGGTAAGAGAGTCATTGGCTGCAATGGTATCAAGCCCACACTGGCAGGTATTAAAGGACATGGCAGCGACAATAGTTGACAGGCAAGGTTTTGAACATGTGGAGGAGACCGCCCTTGACCCTTTGTTTTGGGCACGTGTGAGAGAAATTTTGAATTTCACCAAGCCCATTTATCACATGATTCATTTTTCAGATACAGATAAACCAGTGATTAGGGAGGTTTATGAGCATATGGATAGCATGTTGGGCCAAATAAAAGATGTTGTTAAGGATAATGATCCCAACTTGTATGCAATGATTCAAGACTGTGTGTGTGCACGGTGGAATAAACTCAATGTTCCACTACATGCCTTGGCATATATCCTTATGCCAAAATACTACTCTCCATCTTGGTTGGGCCAACCTGCACCTGGAGGTGGGGTTAGGATCAAACCTCACACAGATCCAGAGGTACAAGAGGGGTACATGAAGGCATTAGACAAGTTGGTCCCCGACAGGGAGGAGTGTGCTAGATTGCACCTTGAATTAGGCAAATACTTCAGTTGCACTAGTAACTTTGGTTCTTTCCATGCAATGGAAGACAAAGACATATTTGATGCTCTCACATGGTGGGAAGCATATGGCGGCATTGGACTTTTGCCAAAATTGGAAAAAAAAGTTCTCTCACAAGTTGTGAATACTTCTTCTGCAGAGAGGTGTTAGAGCACCTACAGCTTCATACATAATGTGAGAAGAAACAGGCTGAATGAAAACCGAGCTGAAAGCTTGGTTTATGTGCATTACAACTTGAGGTTGTTGAGTCATTACTGTGATCGGGCATATGAGGATCAATCATATAAAGTCTGGGACAACAACCTAGAGGATGATAATTTGGAGGACGACACTGTACATATGGAAGAATTGGAAGCAGAACTTTTGAGGGATGATGATGAAGCATCAGCAACACCGCCACACACAGGGCCAGTCCCACCATCCAGTAGTAGTGTGGGTGCCAGTGCCAGTGCTCGATATCCAACTATTGTTCCTTTGCAGATTCAGCCTCCACCTACATCCTCACGTTGCCCTCCGTCTTCTAGTCATGGTCGTGGACATGGTACTCCTGAGAGTACTAGAATACCACCATTGCCTCGTGGTTGTCACAAATTAGACATTTCTCGTGGGCGTGGCAAGGGGCCAGCCAATAGATAAAATAGATTTGTTGTTTACTAGTCTTTTCTATTTTCTAGTAGTTTTTATTTTTTATAACCCTTGGACAGTTGAAATTTGACTCTTTCATATTTAATGACAATTTAAGTTTGAAGTTTGAATTTGAAAGGTGAAACTTTGAAGTTGGCATTTATAAGTTTATAAGTCATTATGAATTATGAATATGATGCTTCATGAAAGTTATATGGTGATCAATGAATCAATGATGATAAATGTTATATATTGAATTTTGAAATCAATGAATCAATGATGATAAATGAATTATATATATCAATGATGATAAATGTTATATATTGAAATTTGAAATCAATGATGATAATTGTTATATATTGAATTTTGAAAGCTTGAAACCTTCAGATTGATCATTCGCGAGACTCAAGAGTCAATATATTGTATGTTTCCAACTTGTGGGCGTGGTTGATGAAGATTATAACTTCTAGATGATTGATGTTATATGATTCAATCTATGTTTTTATGTTTTTTACGTCTATTTCATCATTCTACATGATTTTGTTGACATATATGCATCAAAATATAAAAAATATAAATATATATATATATATATTTAATAAAAAACGCTCCCCGAAATGCTCTGGACCGGGAGCTTTTGAAAATGGCGCTCCCGCTCCGGCTCCCAAGCAACCATGCTTAAGACAATAGCGGGACAAGTGGATCAGTGGGTGCAGAGTATCACGGATGGAGCAGAGGCTGAGCTGGATGCTGAGAGGGAGCAGCGCAGTGCAGATGCAACTCTAGCATAGCAGCGCAACATAGAGGGGGCTGATGTGACTACAATAACGCAGAGGAGGCTTGCTTATGCAGAGTAGAGTTGGAACAACGCAGTGGCTTTAGGAGGACAGCGCAAAGCAGCAGCCCCTGGAGCTTCAGTGATGAGGATGTAGCCCAACTGATTTGTCTATCAAAGATTGAGCAAGAGTTTCCAGTTTCTCTCAGCAACTGAGTTGCAATGCAGCAATTGGCAGCACAGTGCAGAAGATTGAGAGGACAGATGTGGCAGTGACGGTGGCAGTGTCATGGGCAGAAGTACAGAATGGCAGCATCAGCGCAGTGATGAAGGGCAGCAGGTCCAACATCAGCGCAGAGACCCACACCAGAGATCAATACAAAGCTTTGGGGTGAAGAAGTGTTGTACTAGAGCACATTCCTCGCTAAGAGGGAGTGTTGAGATTTTTGAGTGTCGAGGTAGCTTCGAATGTGCTCTAGCTCCCAATATTTGTGGAGGGACTAGAGTACATGAGATCTCCAAGAATGAGAAAGGGATTTGAGAAATTCCATCCGGTTTGAGAGAAAACTAATTAATTAATATTTTTAATTAAGGACCCTAAGTCTAACTTAGGAAAATTAAAATATTAAAGATAATTAATTTAAGCATGTGGTGGAAATGACTTAAGTCACATGGATCAAACTTTCATTTAATCTTAGTCGTCGAATCAAGATTGGATCACGGTCATTGGTTTCCCAATGAGAAAAGTATAAAGGAAAGGCTTGGGGTCAGTTGGAGAACACACACACGGAGGCAGATCACTGAGACTAAGCTGGAATTTTAGGGCGGGTTTGCTAAGAATTTCCAGAAGTGTTTCAGCCGCAAGGAGGGGTTGTATTGGCTAAGGGGATGATATGATCCCAGAGCCAAGATTCAGTAAGAGGCAGAGAAGCAGCAACCAGGAGCAGCGCAGAGAAGCAGAGGCTACGCAGTAGCTATGCAGTAGTTGCGCAACGCAGAGGGTTTCAGCCGCTACGCATGCCCGGAAAGTGCAGCGTAGAGGCAGCAGGGGGCCATCAAGGGTTACACTGGTCCAGCTAGGGCAGCATAAGGACTGCGTCACCTAGTATGGGGTTACACAACCCTCTCCTATGCAGCGCAAGGGCATCAGCAAGCCAGCGGGGCTGACGCAGTGGGCTTCAGAGCAGTGCTGGGGTTTCTAGAGGCAGAAAGGGGTTGAATTCTGTAAATCCCGTTTGAGTGTGAATCAGTCCAATTTTTCGTCTCCGAAACAGCAGGCATTGCCGCAGATCTTATATTTCTCTGTCGGGTTAACCAGTATGGTGCCTAGATTTTCTGTACTTAGATTCCACATAATAATATAAACCCTCTAGCTGCCAGAAGATCGGTTTTCCTGCATTGGGTTTTTCCGGGGATAGTTGTCCAGAAAATCTTGTGTGTCATTTTGTTTGTGTGCATGTATTCAATTTTAGATCTGTATCAGTGAGTACTGTTAATGTGTTTAGTTCGATGTTAATACTGAAATTTCAGATTAATAACTTGATTAAGTAGGAGAAGTATAACCAGATTTAATAGTAGGGTTTTTGCATAAGTAATATTCAGAAATTTTCACACGTAGCTCTTGGCTGCTTCTGCGTTGCTCTGGAATGCTGCTTCTTTGCCCTCGTTGTACTCTTGGCTTGGGATTAGATCATCCCTCTTACCAATACTGCCCCTCACCGCAATTGAAAAGCTTATGAAATTCTTAGCAAACCATGCCCTAGAATCTCAGCTTAGCTTCAGTGCTCTGCCAATGTGTGTGTTCTCCAACTAACCCCAAGCCCTTCTCTTATACTTTTCTCGTTGAAACATCAACGACCGTGATCTAATCTCTAATCGATGACTAAGATTAGAAATGACTTGATCTGTGTCACTTAAGTCATTTTCATCACATATTTAATTTAATTCACTTTAATATTTTAATTTTCCTAAGTTAGACTTAGGGTGCTTAATTAAAAAGATTAATTATTTGAATATCTCTTAAACCTGATGGAATTTCTTCAAAAACTTTCTGGGTCTTGGAGGTCTCATGTACTCTAGCTCCTCCACAAAATTTGGGAGCCAGAGCACATCTGATGCTACCCCAAAATCTCAACATTACCTCTTAGCGAGGAATGTGTTCTAGCAATACACTTTACCCCAAAGTACTGCTCTGATCTCTGACATCGGTCTCTGCGCTAATGCTTGGCCCACTGCCCTTAAAATCCTTTAACCCCACAAGGTGTGGTTGGTGGCAAGGAACTCAGAGAAGGGGTTGTCACACTAATCCCGACTCTCTTTGTTTAAGCTATCTCCTAGGTTAACTATGGGGGGTGGTCCCTAATTGGAAAACTAAGTTAAAAGATGTGAGTTTCTAGGAGAGTTGTTAGAGTTAAATAGATTACTTCTTAAGATTTATAAGAAAAAATTGATATGAGCAATAACCATCAACACATAATTTAAATAAGCATAAAGCATTTGAAAACTAGTGCCTTCAATGTATTGCTCTTTGAAATGAAAATGTATTTGCTTAAATGAAGTAAAATGCTTTCAAATGGAAAACAAAAATAATCCTAAAAAGTGAAACAAGAAAATGTTAGCACAAGATATTATAAATGCTTTCAAGATAAATAGATTTATGAATCAAAGCATGAGAAACTATCCTGCTCAAAAGGAAACAATTAGTGTTATACTTTGGAGAATGTAAATAAGATGATAGAAAAATTCAAATGTTAGACCAAGATAACAACATGCGATTAAATTTGCAACACCAAATAAGGGTATTTGCCAATGAAACAAGATATATCAATCATCCATAAGCATAATGACCATTAAAATGAGAACATGCAATGAAGTTGCAAAAGTAAACAAATTTTCAAGTACCATAGAATTAGACTTGTTGAAAAATTTAAGGAATTAAAATGCTTGCATCCAAAGTGCTTCTTGAGATAATATTTGTATGTGAAACTTTAAACCATCAAGATAGCAAAAAATTTAAGAAATTTGCAAGTAAATGTGATGAGATAGTGCTCTTGGTTTATTTTATTAATTAGTTCTAAAACAAAGTTACAATTCAACTCTAATTCTCAGACCTCACCCTCGCCAAATATTTGGATCTCACAGTGAGGAGTCCATAGAGATAGAGGGTCCCTAAAATGTTTATTCAACCAACTTAAATTGGAGGTAAATTTTAGTGATGCTTGGGGAATGTAAGATCTAAAAGTAAATTAACATGAAAAAGGAAATTCAACTTCAACTTGAAATATATTTTCTTGTCATGAAATAAAATGTAGTTTTACTTGATGCATCAAACTTAAGATTGTAGAGTGTGCTCAATGTTGAAGCATAAGCAAATTTGAAGTATGATTTCAAGCTAAATAAACTCAAGTAAAGATGTTTGCATATTAAAAAAAATCTGAATTTGCTATGAAAGTAAATGCTCTTAAAACTTGTAGCAAATCAAAGTGAATAGTTAGTGAAATGAATGAAATGCATGGTTGTGTTAATTGACCAATTAAATAATATGTATGCAATTTAAAGAGATTAACAAATCACGCCACAATTCCTCTCCAAAAATGGAGAGATTGGGATGCCAATGGGTAAAACCCACACTCCCAAAATCACAAATTTTATCAGTTGTTAGAGGTAATAGACTATGAAGCCTCCTACAAGGTCAAGGAAAACCTTTATAAATGAAACTTGAGGTCTTAGACTTATCCTTGATGAGAAATTTCTGCAATATAAAAACTCAATAGAAACCATATTTTTTACAAGTGAAGAAGAGAGGCTAAGTCTCTTCAATGATCACGACCAAGATAGAGAGAAGAAGCCACAAAAAGAACTCGGCCTTCCTCAAGGAAGCTCCTTAACTACCCACGACCAAAGGAAAAAAGATAGAGTCCTCCTCGTTTGACATTAGAGTTCAAAGGTCCTGCAACAATTTGTTAGTTGTTTCTTGAAGGTAAATCTCACAAGTTGCTACAAGAAAACAAGTTAGAAAAAGAAGACTACAAAAACCCAACCAAATGTTAGACAAAGAAAATCACAAAAATTGCACAATAATCTACAAAGGGCTAAGCCAAAGAGGATGAGTAAACTCTCCTCTTTGTCTAGCCATGCTTAAGCTCTTTAAATAGCAAAATATGATCCAATGAAGAACAATGAAAAGTAAAATATTTTTAAATGATTGCATGCATACAAACTATGTCCAAACGAATCCCTGCAAGACACTTTTTCGTAAGATAAACTATGAAAATCCAAATAACAAATGAGAGTTCCTTTGAAGGTACTTCAAGAGTGGGTTGGTCTCCCAAAGACTTCCCCTCACGCTTGATCCAAAAAGAATTCTTCTACAATAATCAAGTCACACATTAGTCCATGTAGATTTAAATAAGCAAACAATGAATTTAAAGTTCTAGAAATTTATTTGAAAATAAACTAGAACTCTCAACCTCTATAGTCTACTTTCAAATCAAATGCTAATACAAGATAGTTGGGCACTAGCAAATTCACAAGAATACATGGAACATGAAATAACACAAAGCATAGAAAAGATTATACCAATAGCTCCAAATGCACCATGCTCCAAAGGAAGAACACCCATGAATGGACCCCCAATGTCTTTTTATTGATATTCTTGAAAAGTGTACAAAGTAACAGTGCTTCTGCAAGCACAATAACTTATATCCAATGATACAATATGAGAGCCCATGGCTCCATTATATAGAAAGTTGGGAGCAAATCCCAATGAATAACCATATGTCAAGTGGTGAGAGGGAGGAGATCACAAGGCAAATTCGAATTTGGTAAGTGGAGCTCCAATGCCAAGTGTAAAAATCGAATTTTGGCAAGTGGACATCATTTTCTTCTTCCCTTATGTGCCAAATTCGAATTTTACAATGGAATGACATGTTGTATATGGTTGGTAAACCATGTGGGGACAATTTCCCACAAAAATCTCCACTAAATATTCTCCCAAATCCTCCCAAATATGCACTAACTTCACAAATTCGAATTTCCAAGTAAGCAACTCTCATTTAATGACGGAAATTCAATTTTATTTGAGCACGTCTTTTCCTTGATTTTAGGGGTCCACATCACCTTGGGACTTCACTTTAACTCCCCCATAATTTTCCACTTCATTTTCACCTCATTTAACATGCGTGGATCTTTATTTTTCTCCATTTATTTAATTTTTGGCTTAATTAATTGCCAAATTTCCCACTAAACTTAGGAAAAGTGGGTTTTGAGGGTTCAAAACACATTTTTAACCCCTCAAAGTGTGTCATAGTAGAAATTTAAGCGTGATAGGTGTAATGTTGATTACTCATACCCCATACAACTTTTCTAGACAACACTTATTACAATTCAATTACAATTTTTATTGCAATTTTCGACTTGCAAGAAATCTAAAAAATTAAAAAATCACTACCTAGACTTAATCAAATTCCACAAATTTTTTTGTATGATATAGTATGGTAATATACGTTGACTCTGGACACTAGGACCCACCCAAGGCTTCACCATCAAGCCGTACTCTAGCTTTGGGGTAAAATTGGAGGAAAAAACTCAATTAATTATTAACTCCTGGTAGGGAGATGATAATTAACCAAGTAAAAAAAACCTCCCAGAGTAATACTCACTTGTTGGCAAGGTCCCAGGCTACCTAGGCCTGTTACAGACTTAGTACTGACTCAAAACTCATCATTACTAGCATCACTTATTACAATTCCTTGTAGGGCGTGGAATCTGGGTACAAGAGAAAGATGATGAGAAGTAGAAGTAGAGCTTAAAAATTCTATTGAATTGATGATATCTGATGGTACATGTGTCCTCTGGTTCATCTTTGGGCATGGAGTCTTCTCATTATTATCAAGTGCTACTCTAGTGGTCAACATTTGGTTCCATATGGGGATGCATGCTAGATATGAAGTGATAGTGTGCAAGAACCTGGAATCTACATCCACCGACCAAAGATATATATTAGCAGTATCCATTCAAAATAACATCAAATAAAATCAAGTACAGAAATGGAAATTTTTCTAGGAAACATAAAAAACAATTTATTCATGAAATAAAACTACTTAAACAAAGTTTACAAGGGATAGGGTTAAGAATATGATACACAAGATGCCCCATGGCATCAAATGTCTTCGGTGAAATCCATCTTGAGAACCTGCCTACTCACAGGCAAATCCATAGGCTCTTTCTCTGATGTGCCTTGTCCAATTCTGACTATTTTGGGACTATGACTTGCCCCAATGTTAACATGTTTGTGGCCATTAGATATACCAAACCTCTTCCTTTTCCTTTTTTGACTTTTGACGCGTTGAGGCTTGATCCTGCTCAAAACTGGTGGTTCATTTTTTATATCCTTTTTCTTTTTTCATTTTTTTTTTCTTCTTGGTTAGTTGCAATGGTGATGATGATGCAATTACTGTCAATCCTACAACTCTGTCTTGAAAATGATCTGATGGAAGATTTGAAGTACCCCCGCTTTTTGAGCTATGCCTAATCTCTTCGTTTTGAATCTGTTTTGTTAAGGGGGGGAGAAAATTTGTCAACACAACATCACTTCCTGTCTGGCATGATCTATAAATAATCTAATTGTTGGGTTTCCTTGGATCCTCAACATGATATCTTTTCTCTAACTCCTGATCAAGTCTGACAAAGTTATTATCTGGCATGGGGATGGTGGCATATGAGAAGTCCATTTGAAGGCTACCACCTAAATCTGATGCCCATTTTCTTGATAGGAGAATTCCCCATGAATCAGGAACATCTATCACAACAATATCCATATTCATTATTTTGTTTGGGTATGCAGCTAGGAAAACCTGTAAATCTTTAATTATCCCACACACTTCAATTCTTTTAGAATCCATTGAACATATGTTGTGATAGTGGCTAGATACCCTTAATTTCAGTTGCTCCATGACTTTCTTGGTCATGACATTCGATGAAAACCCCGAATCAAGCATGTAGTTGTGTAAAAGACGATCATTCACTATCAAAGAAACATAAAATGGCAGATGATCTTCGTTTCCCACATAAAAGTTCATACTTTTCAATACAATTTCTTCATCTTCTTGTTCATTATTAGGCTTTTCTTCTCTTTGAGTAACTTCAATTGCACTTAGTAACTTGGCCCTTTGAGATTGTATCTTTAAAAGCTCCGTCAGTGGGATAGAAACCTTGGCATTATTCACTCAATTGCCCAAGTCAAAATTTAATTCTGAAGTAGGAGGAGAAAAATTTCTGTGATTATTTCAGTCTTGAATAGCCCTTTTCTGATAAGTCATCCCTTTGTGTTTTGCCATAGCAAGAATTTGTCCAGATGTAGGATTTTCCCCAAAAATCTTAGTGACTTTGTCAAAATTTGCAATCATATTGTCAACCCCAAGATTATTAGGACTATGGTCAATCTCTTGATTTCTTTCAATGGTGTATATTTGATCTTCCATGGAGAACATATTGATTTGACCACTAGTTCCTACATGTTCATCTCCCAACATGCTACGTTCCATAATTCTCTTTACATATGGGCATGTGGCTTCTTCATGGAACTCATTACATGGCCTAAGAAAAGGGGGAATTTGATTTACCATGTTGGTGTATTCCAATGGATTTGGAGGCCTATAATCTTGTGAGGCCTTTATGTTGAGATTGTGTATTTGGGGTAGCATCAGTTGTGCTCTAGGTCCCAAATTTTGAGGAAGGACTAGAGTTCACCTGATCTACAAGACCCAGAAATGGATTTGAGAAATTTTATCTGGTTTAGAAAATATTAAATTAATTAATTATTTTAATGTATTTCCTAAGTTAAAACTTCGGAAAATAAAATAATTAAAGTGAATTTAATTAAACATGTGATGAAATTGTCTTAAGTCACACGGATCAAGCTTTCTTAGCCATTGATTCAAGATTTGATCATGGCCGTTGATTTGTCAATGAGAAAAATATAAAGGAAAGGCTTGGGGTCATTTGTAAAGACACACAGAGGCAGAGCACTGAAGCTAAGCTGAGATTCTAGGGTGGGGTTGCTAAGAATACTCAGAAGTGCTTCAACTGCAGAGAGGGGAATTTAGACTAAGGGTATGATCTGATCCCAGGGTCTAGAATACACAAGAGGCAGAGAAGAGATTAGCTCAAGGACAGCGCAGAGGAAGGCAACAGTCGCAACAACAGGGACAGTGTCATTTTCAGGAAACCCTTCAGGGGTTGTACAGAGACCCTTAGGGGCAGCACAGTGACTGTGTCACCCATTTTGGGGTAACACAGTCCCTTCTAGGAGCAGTGTTGAGGGTTTGGAGGCCATCCAAGGCTGACCCTGAGGATTTCAGGGGCTTTAGAGGCTGACGCAGTGCACTTTAGGGGCAGCGCTGAGGTTTCTAGGCCTAGATCTGGCTGAGTTATGTAAATCCCGTTTGAGGGTCTAGATCAGTTAGTATTCTTGGCCCTAGATCAGCCAGGAGCTATAGATCTAGAGTTTTCTCGATCGGGTTTTCTAGATCTGGAACCCAGAGTTGTGTATTCAAAAAATTTCTTAATAATAGAACCCTCCAGCAGCCGGTTTCCCACATTGGTTTTTTCTGGGGACAGTTTGTCCAGAAATAACTGTGCTTATTCTAGATTTGAGTTGGTAGAGATCTGTTATGTGTTTTGCTTCAATTTTAGCTTGAATCTATTCAGTTAATAACTTGTATAAGTAGGAGGAGCATAACCGTGTTAACATTAATAATTTCTGCATAAGATATAAGATTCAGAATTTTCTACATGGTATCAAAGCAATTGTAGATCTAGAAGGGTCACCAGCTGAAGAATCTGAAGGATCTAGCTGCAGAAAGTAGCTGGAAAAGCAGCAGAGAAGCAGATCTGAAGGGACAACGTAGTTTTCTGGAGCAGATTCACGCAGAGGGAAGGGTGACGTTGTCCAGCGTTGTGTCCTAGCAAGCCCACACAATTACTATGCAGAGGCAGCTCAGAAACAGCGCTGGTTGGGTCTGAAGCCAACCAGTGTGATTCAGATCTGAATCTGTCAGATCCAGAAAAGTCTGCAGAAAAGCTGTAGAAATTCAGAAGAGCTGGTGGGGTTAAATTTTTGAAGTTTTCAGTTTTTTAGCCTTAGCGCAAGTGACAAAGATTGGGAAGAGATCAACTTCTTAGAGAGTTTCTTGCCAAAGGAAATTTGCAATTTGATCAGAGGATCAAAGAAGAAGTTGAATCATAGTTGATTTGGTAGATTTCCAAGAAGGGAAATCAAGTGTCAGAGGAGGGTGCCCAGTTTGTAAAGGACCCTAGATCTAGATCTCTAGTATAGAGAGGAGGAGCTCCGACACATTCTGAGCAAATGGCTCCTCATGGACTGGGTGATCGAGATAGGCTAGGGGGCCTCTCAAAATTTTCGGTGTGGAAAGCTAGGATCCTGATTGTCCTTGAGGCATACAGTCTAAGAGAAAATACTGATTCACCCCCCTCTCAGTATTTCCAACAATTGGTATCAGAGCCAGTACCTTCACTCAAAGCTTAACAGCTGAAGGTTGATCATTAGAACACAAATGGCAAAGCCAAGGAAGAAAGTCTCCAATCCTCCTAAAGATGTGTCTTCCTCAACCATTGAAATTGAAGTAAATCAATTTGCGAAGGCTCCATTGTTCAATGGAAATTTTGATATATGGGTGGCAAGAATGAGGAATTTCTTGAAGACTCAAGGAGTTGAAGTTTGGAAATCAGTAATTACTAATGACACGATGGACGAAGAATCCAAGGAGTACAATACAAGAGCAATGAAGGCAATTTTGAATGGGTTACCAAATTCTGTGAAGGGAAATTTTGAAAAATGTTCGTCAGCAAAATTCATATGGGACAAACTTCATGATCTTCACTCAAAAGGAGCGTTGACAATGATCTCTAGTCAAGAAGATGATGGAAAACAAGAAAGAAGTCCAAAATCCGTCAAGGAAGCTGAAGATAAGAGAGATGACAACAAGGCTAAAGAAGACCTAGAAGATGAAGAGGACAAAGAAGACTTTGAAGAAGATCTCTTGAATAAAATTATGGCTTCCATGGAAGAGATTAACAGTTTGAAAAATGAAAATGAGGAACTTTAGAAGAAAGCGCAAGATGGTAACCAAGACAAGACAAGGAAGGAAGTTGACTTTGTCAAGCTTCAAGTACAAGAAAGAGATGAGGAGCTCGCCAAACTTAAAGAGGAATTTCATCAAAATAAAAGAAAGCATCATGAAGAAGTCATATCTATGACAAATCAATTGGATAAGGAAAAGAAAAGGGAAGAAACTTTCTCATGCCACCTTGAACAAAGACTTAAGAGCTTGAACAATCTTGAAGCAGAGATTGGTCAATACAAGGAAGAGGTCTCCTCTCTTAGATCTCAACTAGAAGAAGCAAGGAAACAAGCGCAAGGAGCTGAGAAAGTGATGGAAACTTTGGCATTCATAGAAGGACAAGTTATTGAAGCAGAAAATGAGAGAAACACCATGACATGCCAACTAGACGAAAAGGATGAAGAAATCTTGAAACTAAAATCAGACATCAATCTTCTCAAGGCCGAAACATGTGAAGCTACAAGAATAAAAGAAGAAATGGAGAGAAGTCTAGCAAAGGAGAATGAAGAAGTCTTTATAATGAAATCAAATATTGTCGCCCTTCAAATAGAAGCACATGAAACAACAAGGATGATGGAAGAAATGAAGAAGCAACTACTTATGAAAGATGAAGATTGTGAAAAGTTGAAAGGATAAATTGTCTTTCTTGAAAAGGAAGTTGAATTGTTGAATAAAAACATGAAAAGCTCTCAAACCCTAGATGACATCCCAAGTCAGCAAAGGTCTCCCCTTGATAAATCAGGTCTTGGCTATGCAGGTGAATCCTCAAGCAAGAATGATAATGCTTCAAACAACAAAGATGTGAGGAACCTAGAAAGAAATGTTGATGCTCCCAATTCCAACAAAGGCAAGGAGAAGAATCAAGACAACAACGGAAGAAATTATACTCTAAGGAGACTTGCATATGGTGTCAAGAATACAAAAGGCAATGAATATCATCAAAGAATCCCAAGGCAAAAAGACTTCAAGAGTACTTCAAGGAACTCTTCATCTCCTAGGTACCAAAGTATATTTCTTGGATATTGCTATTCTTGTACAAACTTTGGGCACGTGGCAAAAGATTGTAGGGCATACCACAAAGACAAATATAATGGTCCTTGTCAATCTCCTCGAAGCAATTTTGCAAGAAGAAGTCATGATTTCTTATTCATGAACAAGATAGAGTGCTTCAATTGCCATAACATTGGACATATGGCATGTGATTGTAACTTGACTTGGGTCACTGCACAAGCTAGAACCATGCCAGAGAAAAAAGTTACACAAGTATGGAGAAGGAAACAAGTTGAATTCGGAAGTCCCTTGAACACTCCAGCGAACAACACATGTTGTTGACTAGATGAAGTCATCCTTGATATTCCAAGTATTTGATGGTGAAACCCTGCTAAAAAGAGTCCATGCATACAGTTAGGGGAGTTTGTGATTCTTGAGTATTCTTGCAGAAAGTGATCCATGAGTGGGCCCTATGAAATCCTTGATGAGTTACACATGGACAATCTTGATAAATCATCTCTCGAAGGTAACTCCATTGAAGAAAAACACGATATTATGATGATGCCTTCTACTTGATCACACAAGGTCAGAAATCCTTCATGAGCTAAAGGAATTTGTGTAGACAGGGGGAGATGGTACATCACATGAAAAAATACAAACACATCTATCATGGAACATATTGCCAGAAGAAAGAGCACCATGGCAGGGGAGTAACATACCTATGAAGGACTACAATTCATGAAGAAAAGAAGCAGCTTGACAGGGGGAGTATTTGGGCACCTCGTTTGCCATTGATGTCAAAGGGGGAGAGAAATTAGAAGGGCAAGAATATTGCCATCAATGACAAAGGGGGAGATTGTTAGTCAAGGTTGTCATTGATGTCAACATGGCATTATTAGGATGCCAAATATTCTTGTGATGTCATAAGCTCATGTATATTATGATGATGTCCTTACTCATAATGACAAGTCCCTCTTGTTTGATAAGGATGCCATTAATGAAGATGTCAAGTTATTAACGATGCCATTATGATATCAAGCCACTAAGAAGAAGTCTTGTCCTAGATGACTATTGATCTTAATGATGAAGACACCATAACCTCATGTATCCTTTCTCTTGATGAAGAAGCCCTAGAAATGATGATGTCCTTACTCTTGATGGAGTAGTCCTTCTTATTGATGCTCATAGTGACTCTTGATGAAGAAGCTCTCCTTGTGATGATCTAGTCCTTGCTCTAACAAATTGATGAATGCTGCATATGGTTAATGACATATCACCAATGGTTTGAACATCGCGATTAAATCGCGATTTTTTCGACAAAACGATTAAATCGGCGATGTTTTGCACAATTTTTTGAAAAAATCACTAATCGGGAAAAAATCGTGGGCCCATCAAATAGCAACCCTATAAGTTCAAAAATCGATTTTTTTTTGTCATTTTTGCAGCCCTCTCATTTTCCTGACACACCCTGTTGGCAGTTAATGGTAATGTTAAATTCTTAAAGTAAAAGTGATATTTCCTTCATTTTTACTTAAATTTTTAACATTACCATGAAATGACTCAGGATGTTTAAGAGTGGTTTCGACCTCATTGGATTTCATATGGAGAAACTAGAATTTTAGATTTCACTCAAAATTCAGCAGACTTAATGGTTTTCAGGGTTTCATGGTTTGGGGATTTGCATTGTTTCCATTTGATTCTATTATGTGTAAGGGTATGAGATTGGCATTTGATCAAGAGTATGAAGTCCTTTAAGAACCTTGATGTTGGTGGCATTGATTGTTGAACTTTGTTGATGTTGGTGGTATTGATTGTTGAACTCCCCTACAGTGGCCTTAACAAGAATGTACCCTTCACTCAAAGGAAAACAACTGGTTAGGCATGTTAATCTTTTTCTACCGCATTTTAAGGTTGAGGAGATGAACCCTTCACTCAAACCAAAATCATTAGTTAGGCATGTTAAACTTTTTCAATTTCTATCATGTTATAAGGTTGAGCAATCCAAGTCTGAAGACTTTGAGCTAGATGATGTTTATGTATCTCTTGTTGATGATCCCATTTCTAGTAGCGATGAATCAATGATGAGTTTCATGAAGAGGAGGAGGAGGAGCAACAACAGGAGGAGGAGGTGACACCACCTACCCCTACTACCGGTAGAGGACGTGGTCTGCCTACTTTAGCTCCTGGTGCTTCAGGATCTGGAGCACAACAGAGTCTATTGCCAGCCCCGCCAGCTTCTTCGTCTAGAGGGAAAGCTGTTACATTTTCTCGCAAGAGGGGTAGAGGAAATCAATAGTATAGGTTATTTGGTGCATTCCTTTGTATATAACATTATGACTCATGATATGAGATACATTATTATATTTTTTGTTGATATTTTGAGGTTGAGTTGAGACTCAGGACTTAGTATTCAGAACATGATTCACTATTATGTGTGATGTAGCACTAGACATGATATTACACGTCTTATATATTAGTTTTTTTTTTCATATTTATGTGTCAATGCATTTATTTTATGTTGTGGGTGCTTTAGATATTAAAAAAATTGAAAAAAAATGAATATTTTTGTATGTGCCGATTTTTTCCCCTCGCCGATTTAATCCCGATCGCGATTTTCAAAACATTGCATATTACTGCACTATCTTGATGACATGGATGATATTGATGACATACATGATGTCACACTATGATGAAGAACTTGGAGTCATAACAATGAAGAAGCCCTAATGATCTTGCTGTCCTAATCACCTTCTGCACTAAAAATTTCAAGAGTAGTCACAAAGAAAAATTATTTTGAACACCTTGAAGGCATCTTTCCACAATAAGTTATATACCATCTTAAAGAGGACTTTTTCCTCTTTCTAATGAGCCCTCACTTGCCCCGAAACTCCCAGTGGTTAGTGAGATATTGAATTTTTAAGTTAAGAAAATTATATCTAATTATTGAGCTGACCTACACTTTGGCATTCATGTCAGCCTACCTCCAGAGTGACGTGTCTCTTCATGGGGACCAACAACTATATATATAAAGCTGCGCTCAATCATTTCACAGTCAAAAAAAAATTCGGATATCTATTTCTGAAATTTTGGAGTGCAGAGAAGTAATAGAGGACCGAGGAGAGAAGCTTAAAGACGAAAGAAGGAGCTAATCAGAAATATTGTCTGGGCTTAAATCCACACTGCAATCCCTGTGGAAGACTTAGGCACAGTGGCTCAGACCTGGTGCATTCTTTTTGTGACTCAAACCTACTGTAAAAGCTCAGATTTCTTGCACTAAACCACAGTGTTTCTCACCACAGGAAGCAACAGAATTTTCTTCTAAAACCCAATCTCGGACTTGAAGAAAGCTATTGTAACTGTGGTAATACAACTGCTGTTCCAAATCTGTGACAAGAAAGTGTGGTCGGATAGTTTCTGGTTATCCACTGAGTATACAGTTTGAGGAGGGCTATAATCCTAGTCACATTTGTGAGGAGACACAGGTCTGTTTGGAGGACTAAAAACAGTCCAGAACTTAAGCACATTGGAGCAGCACTAAAGTGGAAGACAGTTGCAGCAGTTAGGAGGCAATTTGGAGGAGTTTAAGTACGCTGATGTGGACAGTCATCTTGCCCTAACCATTCAGCCCAACCTACAGAAAATAGACATCAGATTCGAATGTTTTTAGAGCACTCCCAAAGTCATCGGCTGCATACCTTGGTTCGGAATTTGTAGTAGTATTAGAACATTTTTTGAAGGACAGAATTGTTAACATCATCTACTTAAAGGCCTTGGAAGCACAAGGATTGGTCTTCTTACAAAATTTATATTTTTGGAGTTGAACACTTCTTAAGCAAACCACAAAAGCATTCTTGAAGAATAATGTTGGACACAGTTTATCTTGTTGAAAGAGATAGTAGAAGAGCTGATTGAAGAAACCCTAAGATGTCTTATTGAAGCAGATTACTGAAGATCTCTTGTAGCAATTGTTGGAGGCTTAGAAGACCTGGTACTGAATCTTTGAATAGTATTGAAGCTACTACAAGAAGTATAATTGGAGCACCATTGGAGAGTTGTTGAAGTAAACTTAAAGATACTTGAGGAGCAGTCATTAAAGAATCCTTGAAGAAGGACATCATCTAGACTAGATGCAATGAAGCCATCATGAGGTAACTTGGAGAAATTGTTTGGGTATGATGAAGAGCAGTGGTGACACCTTCTAAGAAGAAAATGTTGTCATTGATGATGTGATGTGTAGACTACAGTGAAGGGTAAGCTGAAGATTGTCAGGGCGTGTTGAAGAATACATTGGGAGCCGTGAAGTATAACCAAATATATCTTGACGAAATGAAGCAGGAGGTTGGAGCCTCATAGAGACAAGGTCGGTGCCTTGGAAGATAGGGTTGGAGCCCTAGAGGATTGGAGTCCTCAAGAAACTAGGTTGGAGCCTGTACCAGAGATAGGGTTGGAGCCCTAGAGGTTGGTGCCTCAAATTGACAAGGTTGGAGCCTTGGAAAGACCAAGTCGGTGCTTGGCACAATACAGGTTGGAGGCTGGAAGATTGGAGTCTTCATCTAGGGTTGGAGCCCTATATCATTATTGTACTCTACTTATTGTAAAGAAGAAATTAATAAAAGTATCCATTCCATCATTGTTCATTTTGTGTTCTAAATATAAGTGATCTAACTGGTAAAATTAACAATTGAAAAGAAATACTAATTCACCCCCCTCTTAGTATTTCCAACAAAGAAACCATGCAGAGCAGACTCTGGCCACATCGACAGATGCGGACCTCCTACAGAAGCATAGGGAAGCTGCTGGGCATGCCAAGCGGTTGATAATGGATAGTATTAAGGATCATATTGTACCACACATAACTAAGAAGAGGACAGCTAACGAAATGTGGAAGGCCTTGACTTCCCTGTATGAGGGAAAATCAGTCCAAATAAAGATGTTGTTGGAGGCCCAAATGAGTCATTCATGATGACCAAGGGAGAAGACATCGAGCATTTCCTCTTCAGATTGCAGTCAATTAGGGATCAGCTGACTGCAACGGGTGCAACCGTAGATGATGTAGTGATAGTCAGGACTGCCCTCAATGCAGTCATGGATGAGTGGGAAACCTTTTTCCAAAGTATCTTGGGCAGAGCGGACCTCCCAGATTATGACAGCTTGTGGTCAATTTTGCGGCAAGAAGAACTACGCAGATTCACCAAGAAGCAGCACAGCCCTGGGTTGAGCAAAGTAAAGAAGGAAGAGGAGGAAGATGTAGCCTTGGCATCAAAGAAGCAACCAAAGAAGAAGAAGGATCTTTCAAAGATCAAGTGCTTCCAGTGTGGCGAAATGGGACATTTTTCCAGCCATTTTCTAGAAAAGAAAAAGGACAAGGAAGCATCTTCTTCCAAAGCAGCAGTGGCAGATGATGGGTCACGAGATGATGTAGCCATGAGTGCTCATGAACCACGGAGGTGGGGTGACATGGACATGTAGAGGCGCTACATGGAAGAGAGGCGAGATCCTTGAGCAGCTCATCTCTTGGATCAGCAAGCGAGCTATGATAGCCTTAAGATAGTAGCGAGACAAGTGGAGCAGTGGGTGCATAGATCACAGATGAGGCAGAGGCAGAGGTAGATCTGGAGGCTGGGAGGAGCAGCGCAGAGCATAGCAGCAACAACGTAGAAGTAGTAGCAGTGCAGAGGATGATGTGACTTCAACAATGCAGTGCAGTGCTGCTTGCGTAGTGCAGAGCTGCAACAGCGCAGAGAGCTTCAGAGGGACAGGGTAGTGCAACAACAGCATGATAGTTTTCAGCACAAGGAGCTGATGTGAGTTTAGTAGTGCAGAGGGAGTCTGATTACGCAGGCAGAGCTATAGTTGTGCATCGTTCTTTAGATGCCAACACAGATCTGTAGCCTATGGAGTTTCAGTGATGAGGATGCAGCCCATCTGACTTGTTTGTCAAAGATTGGGCAAGATATTTTGTTGTTTCTCTCAACAACTGAAGTTGCAATGCAGCAGATCAACAGTGGCAGTGCTATGAGTAGCACAGATGCAAAATATTGAGAGGGAGCTGCAGTACAGTGGTTGCAGTGGCAGTGGCAGAGTCATGGGCAGCAGTACAGAATGGCAGCAACAGTGCAGAGTTGAGTGGTAGGAGGCCAAGCTTCAGCAGCACAGAACCAGTACCCAAAATCATGTAATGCATGAGTGTGATGTATTGCTAGAGCACACCCTTGATGCTAAGAGGGAGTGTTGAGATTTTGTGTATTTGGGGTAGCATCAATTGTGCTCTAGGTCCCAAATTTTGAGGAAGGACTAGAGTTCACCTGATCTACAGGACCAAGAAATGGATTTGGAAAATTTCATCTGGTTTAGGAGATATTAAATTAATTAATTATTTTAATGGATTTCCTAAGTTAAAACTTAGGAAAATAAAATAATTAAAGTGAATTTAATTAAACATGTGATGAAATTGTCTACGGATCAATCTTTCTTTTAATCTTAGCTATTGATTCAGGATCTAATCATGGCTTTTGATTTTTCGACGAGAAAAGTATAAAGGAAAGGCTTGGGGTCATTTGTAAAGACACATAGAGGCAGAGCATTGAAGCTAAGCTGAGATTCTAGGGCGGGGTCACTAAGAATACTCAGAAGTGATTTAGCTGCAGAGAGGGGAATTTATACCAAGGGGATGATCTGATCCCAGGGTCTAGAATACAAAAGAGGCAGAGAAGAGATCAGCTCAAGGACAGTGAAAAGGAAGGCAGCAGCAACAGCAGCAGTAGGGATAGCGTCATTTTCAGGAAACCTTTCAGGGGTTGCACAAAGACCCTTAGGGGCAGCGCAGTGACTGCGTCACCCATTCTGGGGTAACGCAGTCCCTTCCAGGAGCAACGCTGAGGGTTTGGAGGCCATCCAAGGCTGACGCAGAGGCTTTCAGGGGCTTTAGAGGTTGATGCAGTGCACTTCAAGGGCAAAGCTGGGGTTTCTAGGCCTAGATCTGGTTGAGTTCTATAAATTCCATTTGAGGGTGTGGATCAGTTATTATTCTTGCCCTAGATTAGCCAGGAGCTGTAGATCTAGGCAGCAACCAGAGATCAACAACGCAGAGGATGCTTCAAAGTAGAGCAACGTAAAACAGGCATATTACTAGAACACTTTCCTCGCTTAGAGGGAGTGTTAATTTTTGTAGAATCAGAAAGTGTTCCAAGACTCAAAAATTGTGAGGAGGCTTGGACACCAGTATTCCAAAGAACCCTGAAACCGTTTGTGGAAATTCCACTCGGTTCATGTCTTATTAAAATAATTAATTATTTTAATGGAGACCCTAAGTCTAAACTTAGGGAAATTAAATAATTAATGGGTATTAATAGTGTGAATCTTCTAGAGAACGAAGATCAAGTCAAGTTTTAATGTTAGCCATTGATTAGACTTTTAATTTGGGGCCTGGGCAGTTGATTTATCAATGAGAAGATTGTAAAAGAAGGCTTGAGGGTCATTTGGAAAGTAAGCCTGGCACACACTCAGTAACTCGAAGGAGATTGATTGTGAAGGAATAGAATTTGATTTTAGAGGTAGAGTTGCAGGGAAAAGTTGCAGAGGCAAAAGGAGAAGAGGGAATCAACAGTGACTGAGTACGAGGACAGAGGGACGCAGAGGGCCACAGAAGGCAACGCAGAGCTGCAGCACAGTATACCCACGCAGAGTGACGTAGTTCAGCGCAGGAACTGCGCAGTGAAGCACACAGAGAGACACAGAGGCAGACAAAGGGTCTTCTAGGTGTCAGCAAATCTTCGGGAGGTTCAGGGAATTTTGTCTGAAGTGTTTTCTAAATGTATCTGCCACTGTATTCCTTGTAAATAATTCATTTGCTGAAGAATAATATATAAACCATCATCTGCTGCACCGGTTTTCCGACATTGGGATTTTTCGGGACAACTGTCCAAAAATAAGTTTGTACATGTGATTGTTTCTTATGCTTATGTTTCTTACTGTTCCTTTCTCTGCATATGTAATTGTGAATGTTGTAGTAGTATTTTTATTTCGAAATTTACTGATAGAATTATGTAAATAACTTATCCGAGTAATAAGTAGGAGAAATAAATCTAAAATTGCAACTCTATATTTCTAGAATGAAACTTTCACAAGTAGTAGCATAGATGCAACAACGCAGTTGTTGGTGGGCATCAGTGTTAGAAATCAACAGTGCAAAAGGAGATGTTATAGAGTCAGTGTAGTGCTTTAGTAAGATGCATTACTATAGCACATTCCTCGCTAAGAGGGAGTGTTGATTTCTGGTAGCATCGGATGTGCTCTAAGTCTCAAATTTTGCAGGGAGGCTTAAACACATGTATTCCAAAATACCCATAAAGAGTTTTGGGAAATTCCACCCGGATGGGGTTTTATTAAAATAATTAATTATTTTTAATGGGAGCCTAAGTCTAAACTTAGGGAATTAAATTAATTAAAGTATATTAATAGAATTGGGTGTGAAACTTCTAGAAAAAGACAAATATTGAGTCAATATGATCTAATTCGTTGATTATGTTTTAATCTGGGCCATTGGTTATCCAATGAGAAGATTGTAAGGACTTCGATGGTATTTGAAAAAAACACCAAGTGAGTCTAGAGATCAAATTTCTCAAGTAAGCAACCGAAGGATTTGATCGAGTTGATTCGATTGCATTGATGGGCAGTGATAGTTCCTGTTGGAAGATCTCTTCTTGAGTTGGGAATACTTTGTAGAGAAGGAAGAGGGCAGTACGCAGAAGAGGCAGCATTGCAACTATGCTAGGAAACGCAATGCCACGCGGAGGCAGTGTTGTAGCCTTGAGGAGATCCATGATTTTGCTGAGGATCAGTCAAATCTAGTGCTAGAGAACCAGGGTGTGAGACCGAAGGGGCCAAAGATCAACATCCAACCAGTAGAATGACCAACAGAAGGAGGTGATGCAGTCCCCAACCATAGTGACACAGATTTGCACAAAGGCAATGTTGGGCTCATCAGCTCAGTGTTGGGTCAGTTCCGGATTTCCAGTGTTAGTGTGAGGTATTCCTCACTAGTTCTTTGTCAGGAAGATTCTCTGTGTGGATTGCCAGTATGGCATCCCAGATTGTATTCAAAACTTCTACCTCATAATATCAAACCCTCATCTGCTTTACCGGATTCCCCGCATTGTGTTTTTTCGAGGAATTGGTCCAAAAATAACGGTGTAATGTGTGTCTATTTTCTTGCTCAGATCTTGTTTCCACAGTTTAATTAGTGAATGTTGCAATTTATTTGCTTCAGTATTTACTTGTAGAATATAGTAAATAACTTGCATGATTAATCAAGTAGGAGAAGTAATATCGGTTTGCTGCAATAGGGATTTTGGGTTAAGGAATTTTCACAGCTATAAGCGTTGAGTGTGTGAAAGTTTCAAAATAGAAACCCTACTGCAATATCTAGATCTACTTCACCTACTTGATTCATTAACATTTAACAAGTTATTTAACTGAAATATTCAGAAAAACACTAAAGCAAACACTAACTGTAGCCTACACATCTACAGATCATTTATTGAACAGTACACACATGTGACAAGATTACACATGATTTTTCAGTCAAATGTCCCTGGAAAAACCCAATGCGGGAAAACTGGTTCAACATCTCTAGAGGGTTTATATTATTATGCAGAATCTGAATACAACAATCTGGGCTCTAGACATGGTTGGCCCTACAGAGAAATTACACGACAATAATCACCTTTCACTCGGAGACAGAAGATATGGTTGTATCACACCCTGAAACGAGATTTACAGATCACAAGCCCCTTCTGACCCACTGGAACCCTCAGTGCTGCTTCTGCAGCCTCTATGTCAGCCCTTAATTGGCCAGCGTCCCCACTGCGTCACCCTAATTAGTGTTGTGCTGCCTCTGCGTTGCCTCGACTGAGACTACGTCACCTTGGCTGGTGTTGCGCTGCCCCTATGCTATGCCGGTTGCGTCTACATCACCCTAGCTGGGCTTACGCGGCCTCTGCTCAGTCTCTGTGTGGAGCTGGCTGAACTGCGTCCTCCTGGCTGGCTCTGCGCTAATTGGTACTCACTGCCTCTTCGTCTTGTTGTATTCTATGCCTTAGATCAACTCATCCCTTGTCAATCTCTGCCCCTCACTGCACTGCAACTCGTTTCGAATTTCTCAGCAAAACCTCGCCCCAGAAATTCGACTTAGCGTCAGTGCTATGCCAATGTGTGTGTGTCCTCCAACTGACCCCAAGCCTTTCCTTTATACTTTTCTCGTTGGAAAACCAACGACCGTGATCTAATCTCTAATTGAAGGCTCGGATTAAAAGACTGCTTGATCCCCGTCACTTAGAACATTTCATCACATGTGTTTAATTAATTCGCTTTAATTTTTCTAATTTTCTAAGTTAGACTTAGGGTCCTCATTAAAAAAATTAATTATTTGAATATATCATACACCAGATGAAATTTCTCCAAATGCTTTATGGGTTTTGGAGATATCATGTGTCTTAGCCCTTCCACAAAATTTCAGGGCTAGAGCACACCCGATGCTACCTCAAATTCTCAACACTCCCTCTTAGCATAGAGTGTGCTCTAGTAATACATCCACACCAAGTATTGCCAGATCTCAGCATCGGTTTCTGCGCTGTTGATGCTTGGCCTATTGCCCTCCATCCACTGCCTTATTGCTTCCTGTACTGTTGCCCATGTCACTACCACTGACACTGCTACATCCGTACTGCAGCTCCCTCTCAAATTTCTTCATTGTGCTACCACCTGCTACACTGCAACTAAGTTGCTGAGAAGTAAGCAACTGAAGGACCCCTGCCCAATCACTGACATACAAGTCAATCGGGCTACGTCTCATCACTGAAGCTCCCTTGGCTGCTGCGTTGCGTTGTCCTCCTAAAGCCATTGCATCGCTGCAGCTCTGCACTGCATAAGAACTACCCCTCTACGCTGTTGAAGTCCCATCAGCCCCTCTGCGTTGTTGCTTCTACGTTGTTATTGCCTTTGCACTGCACTGATCCCTCTACAACGTCCTAGCTTTGCCTTGCGCTTCACTGTGATCTCCTGCACCCACTGCTCCACTTGTCCTGTTACCGTCTTAAGCAGTGTTGTGAACATCTTGATAACATCCCGATTTTATCTCAAAATCACGAATTTTTGGCCTAGCTGATGTTTGCCGATTTTTAAAGATACTTTTATGGTATCTTAATTTTGCCGATGTGCCAATTTTTACCGATTTTTTCCCGATTTTTACGGTTTTTTGGTTTTCTGGACCCTTGCCGATTTTATCCCGATGCTGATATTCGCAACATTGGTCTTAAGGCTCCCATAGCTCGTATGTGATCCAAGAGTTGGGCACCTCGAGGATCCCGCCACTCTCCCTTTGTAGCTGCTCTACAGATCAATATTGCCCCACTTCCGTGGCTCATGAGCACTCATGGATACATCATCATCACTCCCATCGTCCTTTGCTGTTGCTGCCTTGGATTTAGAAGATCCCTTGTCCTTCTTCTTAGGACAATGGCTGGTGAAGTGTCCAAGTTCGCCACAATTAAAGCACTGGACCTTCGATAGGTCCCTCTTCTTATTCCCTTGCTGCCTCTGTTCCTTTGATGTAAGGGCTGCATCCTCCTCTTCTTTCTTTACTTTAACTCTTGCGCTACTATAGCTTTGCCTCTTGGTAAACCTCCCGATTTCCTCTTGTCGGAGGATTGCCCACATATCCACCCAGGATGGTAACAGTGCCCTGCCCAAGATGCGTTGGACAAATGTTTCCAATTCCTAGGTGACTGCATTCAGGGCAGTCCTCACCAAGAGCCCCTCATTTGGATTCATACCCATAGCAATCAGTTGATCCCAGATAGTCTGAAGTCTGAAGAGGAAGGGGTCTATCTCCTCACCCTTCTGCATCTGGAATAACCGCATCTGATTCTCTAGAAGCATCCTTCTTTGGACGAAGCCTCCCTGAAACATCGTGTCCAAGGCTGTCCACATTTCATTTGCTGCGACCTTCCTTGCAATATGTGTCACGATGTGATCTTTGACTCTGGCCATGATCAAGCGCTTTTCCCGCACTTGATTCTCCTTGAATTTCTTCAGAGAATCTGCATCGGTAGGCACAACTAGGACTCTCTCCGCATGGTCCTTGATGTCGTACTCATCCAAGACTGTTAGGATCCTGGCCCTCCAGATAATGAAGTTGGACATGCCGTACAACCTGTCTTGATCTCTCAGTCCATGAGACACCATATCTGCTCAAATCTGTCAGAACAGATACTCCTCTCCCTCTTTTTGCTGCAACACTCAATAGAAATATTGGATCTGGGTTTCTAGGCGATTAGAAACCCTCTATAGTAGCTTCTCCCTCTGACATCTGATTTCCCTCCCAGAAATCCTCAGCCAAAAACAACTGAACAGTTCTTTACAATCGCCCTCCTGATCGAATCTCCGATCTGTTTGGCGCAGATTTGCTGAGAAACTATTCTCCTATCGATCTTGTCACCTTTGTTAGGCATGATTCTGCATCGACAGAACCTCTACCAAACCAGCAACCTCTAAAGATTCGAAGCTCTGCTTCCAAACCACGACAAATCTGCACAACAACCTCAAAACAGGACTGTGTCCCTCTGGTTGGCCTCTGCATGAGCAGATTGGCTCAGTGTAGCCTCTGTGCAGCGCAAGTTGGTCCTACGTCACTCTGGAAGGCTCTGCGCTACCTCTACGTCACCCAGCTGACTCTGTGCCAGCCTATACGTGGCCTCTGCTGGGATTGCGTCGTCCAGGTTCTGCGCTGCCCTCTCAGGAACTCTGCTGCTTCAGTTGCCTTCTCTGCAATAATCTTCTTCAGACGCTCTGCTGGTGGATCAACTTGATCTGCAATGCTCTGATACCATGTGAAAGTTTCAAAACAGAAACGCTACTGCAGTATCTAGATCTACTTCACCTACTTGTTTCATTAGCATTTAAGAAGTTATTTAACAGAAATATTCATAAAGACACTAAAGAAGACACTAACTGCAACCTACACATCTACAGATCATTATTGAACAATACACGCATGTGACAAGATTACACACGATTTTTTGGACAAATGTTCCCGGAAAAACCCAATGCGGGAAAACTGGGGCAACAGTTCTAGAGGGTTTATATTATTATGCAGAATCTGAATACTGTGAAACTTCTACTGCAGTATCATGGTTTATTTCTCCTACTTGATTTAAGTATTACAAGTTATTTCCAAAAGTTAGATTAAGAAAATACCGAAATAAACACAACTACAGTCTACACATGCAGATCATTTACTAAAATATACGCTCATCCAACAAAGTGACACATGGATTTTTGGACATAAGTCCCCGAAAAAACCCAAAGCGGGAAAATTGGTGCAGCAGATATGAGGGTTTATTTTATTAAGTAGATTATGAGTACAGTAAATCTGGGTTCCAGATTTGGAAAACCCGACAGAGAATAAAAGAAATCAAATCTATAGCTACCTGTTGTTCTAGTGCCAAATATATGACTGATCCACACCCTCAAATGGGATTTACAAGACTCAGCCCGGATTTGGCCCTAGAAACCCCAGCGCTGCCCCTGAAGTCCAAGCGTTAGCCCTGCTAGCATCAGAGTGCCACTCCGCTGCCCAAAGAGGACTACGTAACCCCTGAGAGGGTGACGCAGGCCTTATGCTGGCCTTGGAGAACCCCTACGTAATTTCTGAAGCCCTCTGGAGCCTCTGCGTTGTCCTGCGTAGCGGTTGTAGAGCACCTATGTAGTTGTTGCTTTGCTTCTCTGCATTGTCTTTGTTGCTGCTCCTCTGCCTCTTACTGACTCTTTTGGATCTGGGATCATATCATCCCCTTAGCCAATACTACCCCTCGCTGCAGAAAATTCCTCCGAAAATTTTTAGCAAACCCACCCTAGAATTCCATATCTATTTTGCATCTCTGCAACTGTGTGTCTTGTTTTAACTGACCCTCAAGCCTTTCTCTTATACTTTTTTGTTGAACCCTTCAACGACCGAGATTAAAACATTCATCAATGGCTGAGATTAAAAGACTACTTGACCCGTGTCTTTTAGAACATTTCAACACGTGTTAATTAATTCACTTTAATTATTTAATTTTCCTAAGTTTAGACTTCGGAAATTCATTAAAATAATTAATTATTTGAATAACTTGAACACCAACTGAAATTTCTCAAAACACTTTCTGGGTTTTGGAGTTAAGTGTATGTCCTAGCCCCTCCACAAACTTTCAGGGCTAGAGCACACCCGATGCTACACCAACTATACAAAATCTCAACATATATAACAATTTGAGTACCAGACATGGTTGGCCCTCCAAAGAAATTACACGACAATAAGCGCCTTTCACTCGGAGACAGAAGATATGGTTGTATCACACCCTCAAACGGGATTTACAGATCACAAGCCGCTTCTAGCCCATTGGAACCCTCAGTGCTGCCTTTGCAGCCTCTGCGTCAGCCCTTAATTGGCCAGCGTCCCCATTGCGTCACCCTATTTGGTGTTGTGTTGTCTCTATGTCAGCCCTTAATTGGCCAACGTCCCCACATCGTCACCCTAACTAGTGTTGCGTTGCCTCTGCGTTGCCCCGGTTGGTGCTGCGCAACCCCTGGGCTACGCTGGTTGGCTCTGCGTCACACTGGCTGGGCTTACGCAGCCTCTGCATACTCTCTGCATGGAGCTGGTTGAACTGCGTCCTCCTGGTTGGCTCTGCGCTAACTGGTACTCACTGCCTCTCTGTCTTGCTATATTCTCGGCCTTGGATCAACTCATCCCTCGTCGATCTCTGCCTCTCATTGCACTGCAACTCGTTTTGAATTTCTCAGCAAAACCCCGCCCCAGAAATTCGACTTAGCTTGAGTGCTCTGCCAATGTGTGTGTGTCCTCCAACTGACCCAAGCCTTTCCTTTATACTTTTCTCGTTGGAAAACCAACAACTGTGGTCTAATCTCTAATCGATGGCTCAAATTAAAAGACTGCTTGATCTGCGTCACTTGGAACATTTCATCACATGTGTTTAATTAATTCACTTTAATTATTCTAATTTCCTAAGTTAGACATAGGGTCCTCATTAAAAAAATTAATTATTTGAATATCTCATACACCAGATGAAATTTCTCCAAACGCTTTTTGGGTTTTGGATATCTCGTGTGTCTTAGCACTTCCACAAAATTTTAGGGCTGGAGCACACTCGATGCTACCTCAAAATCTCAACAGGGTGATAAGTACAAAATGCTCAATCGCTGTAGTGCAGTTGCTCTACAGAAAACTGCACTGCCCCTCTGTTTTTGCACTGCTAGCCAACTTCAGACTCTGATTTTCCCCTTCAAAACTGCCTAGAAAATTCTAGGAATTTAGGGGTGGACTCCTTGCCACTGATTAGGGGCTGAGTTTTACGCTAGAAATCAAAGTTCTCAGATTGTCTCGAAACCTGAACGATCGCGTAATGCTTGCCGCTCTGAATCCGGCGCACTTCGTTTCACAAAAAATGGTCTTTGTATGCTCTCGAAAATGAGTTATGTCCGCTTTGCTAAACATGCAAAATTTAAAAAAAATGACAGTCAGGTGCCTAGTCAGCAGTCCGTACTGCTGACATGGCATGATGACTGTGCAGGGTCATTTGTTTGGCATTTTCTCCGGTGAATGGTGAGCTGCCAAGTGGCAGCATGGGACTGGTCCGAATTATGGGTGATGTGTCAAAGTTTCATTTGTTCGATTTGGGGCCAATCGAGTGAGGACATGTGGTGTATCTTGGGGCCACCACGTGCCCCCCCCCAAGGTTGAAAGGCAGACTAAAAATTTTGGTTAAGTCTGGGTGGAGGCGCCGGGGTTCAACCACACCTCCCACCACACAGTGCCACGCCCAGCCGACCCGCCTACACAATGGTTCTTAGTAGTCATAGGAGCTGACATATATTAATATTCAATGTTGTAATATGGGGGGGTAAGGTGGGGGCCAGCCCCGAAGGGCCAACCCCCAGTCCATACGACTGTCGCCCAAGACCACCGGCGGGAGTTAAGACCTGTTGACCACTGGAGTGACACCTGATGATAATGAGAAGACTCCATGCCCAAGGATGAACTAGGAGACATTTGTACCATCAGATATCATCAGTTCAACAAAGTTTTTAAACTCTACTTCTTCCTCTTATCATTTTCTTCTTTAGTCCTCAGATTCCACTGCCCTACGAGGATATTGTATAGATGTCACTAGCATGATGAATAAAGCCATGTAACAGGCCTAGGATGTTGGGACTCAATCAACAAGCGAGTACACCTTGGAGTGTTTTTTACATGGTTAATTATTCCTTCATTTTAGCGGCGAATAATTTTCTAGGTTTCTTCACTCATTGCATTACCGCAAAGTCGGTGTGACGGCTTGAAGGTTGAGCCCCAACGCATCTTAGTGTCTAGAGTCAATGTGTATTACCATGCTAAGGTCATCTCTGAAATTTCGTGGAATTTGACTAGGTCTAAGTAGGATTTTTTAATAATTAAAAATTTCCTGCAAAAAGGGATTTTTTAATTCATTTCTATGTAATGATGTAAATAAGTGGCGTTAGAAAGTGTCTGGGGCATGTGACCACTCGAAATTTATCCTCAGAGACCCAACATTATCCTAGGACCTGTTGAGTTTTCTTAAGTGTTGGGGTAGCATCAGATGTGCTCTAGCTCCCAAAAATTGTGGAGGCATTAGAGTACATGAGATCTCCAAGACCCAAAAAGGGATTTGCGAAATTCCATCTAGTTTGGGAGATAATTAATTAATTAATAATTGTAATTAGGAAGTCTAACTTAGGAAAATTAAATTATTAAAGGTAATTAATTTAAACATGTGATGGAATTGTCTTAAGTCACACGGTTCAAACTTTCTTTTAATCTTAGCCATCGATTCAAGATCTGATCATGGTCATTGGTTTCCCAACGAGAAAAGTATAAAGGAAAGGTTTGGGGTCATTTGGAGAGCACACACGGAGGCAAAGCACTGAGACTAAGCTGAAATTCTAGGGTAGGGTTTGCTAAGAATTTTCAAAAGTGTTTCAGTTGCAGAGGGGTAGTTTAGGCAAAGGGGATGGTCTGGTGCCTAGAATGAGCAAGAGGAAGAGAGCAGCTTCCAGAGGCATCGTGTAATATTCCCATTTTTGGTGACACCTACGACAGGGCCAGGTTGGTCTTCCAGAGTTAGGAGCAGACAAGTCATAGGTATAGATTGGTGTTATCAGCGGGCTCAGGGGCTTTTCAGAGGAGTTTTGAGGAGTTTTCATGGTGTCCGGAGGCATTCGCTTGATATACTCCATCATCCGAGCATATTGGCTTTCGTTCCGATGCATTCCGATAACTTTCGGAAATTTGAGTTATTTATGGGCTTAACTCAGCTGATTATGCTCAAGGTGGCATTCCGGGAGGAATACATGATGGAACACCTTAGTGTAATAGCTCATTGGAACCGGGACAAGAATACCTACATGATGGGATAGTTAGACACAGATTTCAGTGACCGGAGGAGGCGTGGTAGCCGATTTACCCTTTTCTGCATTAAAAAGGAATATTTTAATAAAAAGGGAAAAGTGCTCCATGAATAGAATAATAATAAAATAATGCTTTAGAAGGCTCCAAGGGATCTATAAAAGAAAGGGAGGAGGCCATTGGGAGATATCTTTGGAATAGATCATTATCTTGTGTATGGAAGGTTTGAGGACGTGGTTCTCTACTTCAGCTGTAGCCCCAGGACGGAAACCCTCGGGTGAGTTGTGAGTGTTGGACGGAAACCCAACTCTCTTTGAGGAGACTTCATTCAGGAGTTTCACAGAGCTTCAGTGATATTGGAGTGAGGATCATTCAGATCTTCAAGGGGAGCTTCAGTGGATTCAGTGGTAGCTGTTGCCGGAGGGAGAGTGAGGCAGTTCAGTTTTGGGAGGCCATCGCCGTGTAGCAGTGCAACAGATTATATTGTTGACCAGTTTTCCATCTTAGCATTTTCTGGGTCAGATCTATATGTAAACCCCTCTTATTATTTATAATAAAAGCTGAGATTCTTCTGTTCTATGTGGTATTCAATTGCAGTAGTTATGTGTTTAATTGTACATGGCAATCTTTTGTTGAATAAATGTTGATTTTGTGGCATTTTGTGGAGTTTATTTATTTATCTGCATTTTTAGTAAAAATATCCCATCCGGGATATTACAGTGGTATCAGAGCATCAAACTTGGCTCAACCTGCGGGATTCGAGTTTTTCAGTTTGCAGTTGTGGCTATTATTGCTGGAGATATTTTCCGAAAAGGGTTTTCATAAGAGGAGAAATATCAAGGACAGTGTGTCAAACTGCAGGGATCGAGAGCTTATTTCCCATTTCAAGTGATTTGAATCGCAATCATTTTCAGTGGCCAAATTAATTTGAGTAGCAACAGTGTCTCCAAGGTCGAAATCTATTGTGTTTCGATCTACGGTTTAAAAACCGGCTGGTCGAAACCGACCGGTGCTTCGTCCCGACGAAAACGGTTGGGCGGCCGGTCCGACCAGGTCCATGACCAGCCAGGCTGGCCGGTTTATTACCGAGCCGGCCGGTTTTTGTAATGACCAGGCCGGCTCGGTAATAAATCGGCCGACCAGGCCGAGCCCGAGTCAACCAGGCCTGGTCATTGCCGGCGGCCGGTGGGCCCAAAATTTGCTCATTTGCGGACTTTAAAAGCGATTTTTATTTGTTGTTAGGGTTTTTTCTACATCCCTAAGCCCTCCCAATGCTTTACAACTCCCAATGCCTCTGCTACACTTCACTGCTCTTACTGCCTGCTCGTACTACTACTGCTACTGGCTACTGTCCCACCAACTAACACATGCTGCTACAAATATTATCACAACTGCCACAAATATTATCATTACTTAGGTATGTTGTTCTAGTGATGTCTCAAATATGCTTGCTGTCTTGGTCACTAAGGATATGATATGCTGATGCCAACGTCACTGTGTCCACTGCTTTCTGCTTCAGACTTCATCAACTAATTTATGCTAGTAAATGTGTAAAGAACAATAATCTGTAGCTATATTGAACACTGTCTTACTACTCACAGCCTAGCATCAATGTTCCAAGAACATATAACACTGTCCTTCGCAAATCACTTAAGGTATCATAAGATCATTGATGAAACTACCTTAAATGGAAGGCATCAGTCTTCAAGGATAGCTAAACCAAAACAAGATGTTATCAAATCCTTACACAAAACTAAGCTCTGCCCCCATTCTGTCAACTTAGTTCCACATCTGCTTAAAAGTTAAAACAACCCTTTGCAAACTTAAGTGCAATGGTTTGAAATAACTCAACTTTACCAATAACTTGGATTACGTTATGAATATTTCTTAGCATCAGTGCATAACACTGTATATGATCAGATATCATATGGATTCAAGTCTGCTGTATGGGTTATACTTTCTCTGTTACACATGCATTAGATGAATAGTTCGTGAATTGATACAATGCCACTGTCCTTTTCGGACCTTGACCCCCTAAGCATTTGTGTACATTTACAACAACAAATCAGATCCTTCTTATGAACACAGTCAACACTGGTAGGCAGTGCTTAAGCACGCTGTCATCATGACTTGTCCCTCAGCCATGAGAAAATCGAGATAGACTCTTTAAATTTATGTTTTTGTACAAAAAAATTAATATTTAATGTATTTTTTACAAAAACCGAGTCATGACCGAGTCATTGAAAGTTGAAACCTGGTCGACCGAGAGCCTACTTTTATCATATGTTGTCTTTTGTCTATATTGTAATGCTTTGTGTTTGGAAACATGAATAAAAATCTTTAAATTTATGTTTTTGTACAAAAAAATTAATATTTAATGTATTTATTACAAAAACCGAGTCATGACCGAGTCATTGAAACCTGGTCGACCGAGTCATTATCGATTCCGAGTCATTATCGAGTCATTACCTCGACCTGGTAGCTGACCGATTCCGTTTTTTAAAACATAAGTTTCGGAAAAGTCTCGAGTATTTGAATTATTTGTTGTAAATATCAGTTGTGGGGAAGACGGACCAAACACCTTGGTAGTGATCTCAAAATCGATTTATTTAAAGGGGCCCATTATTTGTTTTCAAGACGGCGTTGATAATTTTAGAAGGGGTAAAGGTAGAGTTATTTCATAAAGAATTCGTGGCATATTGGGGCTGCAAAATTTCTCATTGGACCGTGAAATATTTGAAGGGGCTGTGGAATAAGTTTTTTTTTTTATCATTTACAATCCCAAATCATTTGAAGACCTGAGCATAGAGGCCGTAGCCAATTTTTTTCTGTGAAGATTGGCCCGCCACTTGAAATAAACACCAACCATAAACATTATCGAAGAGGGCAAAGAAATAATATTGAAGAGCTGCCGTATGGAACCACAAAGCCGCATTCTCATCATTGAAAAAAGGTCGACTTATGCCTGAAGGCAAATAGACGTTTTAGAGGCCGAAATTATCTACAGGAAATCGATCAATTGCAAGGGCTGAGTGCAAATTCGATACAGCAGTTGAAATTCAGTCGCATTGTTCCAGCGTAATTAACAGAAGGCAGGCTGATATCATTGGAATTGACGGGTGTAAATAATATTGTTGACAGGCAGCGCCATTGATGATCGAATTTTCTACTAATTCAAATTGTGTCCTTCTGGGAGCCGTGACGTCTGCATCTCTGCCGCCAAGGGATAAAGTAAGGTGCCAGATCAAATATCCTCATGCCGACTTGGTGGGGGCCGAGAATCTATCTTCAGCTCGGTTGTTCGCGATTATACAACGTGCAAATGTGATGTGACAGTCGATTGATTAGATTAACGTTCGCTGTATGAAACAATTGTTGAACTGAGTGAATCGGTTTACAAGTCTGGTGCGATTGGCCCAAGCTCTCATCAAGAAATCATAGGATCGTAGTGCTTGTGTGGACATATACGTATATTGCTCCAGTTATCATTACTGTAGAATGCACTTGTTAATGCGTGTGCCTGTAGGGTGAACTAGAGTGTATTGTATGAACCTCTTGACAAGATCGATGGATCAAAGGTTCATTTAATTCCCATATTTCTGAATGTGTTTCCTTTGTGTTGGACGAGTTTGCCTAAGGAAACAAATTATTACAGTGGCTGGAGCAGAGATCGAAGACTGATTTCACGTGTCTGCAAGGTTGTTGAGTATTGCAGGAAGTTGTTGAGTAGGGCAGAACTTCTTATGCAACGCTAAGCACATTCAGACGTATGTTAATTCATCAATGGCTGAAGCGACATATTGACCTGTAGCAGCCTTTCTGGAGAAATTTAATTGGTTGCAAGGCATCACCAAGACAAGTATTGTTGGGTTGTGTCCCATAATTTCTACTATATCATGTCCTGGACTAATTCTTTTATAAATTATCAGTTTGTGGAGTCGAACTTGTTATATCTTGCTGGACTGGATGAGTCTTGACTGATAACAGTGCTGGAATATTACCTCAAGTGGACCATGTGATGTATTCCTATGACAGCGTTACTTCTACACACATACCAGGTTGTAGAAGCGTTGGATAAAAGCCACAGTAGAGACACATGTTGAAGCACTTATCAATTCGATAAAAGAGGGTGGGAATTTAAACAGTCAGATTCAACTACCATTGTGAAGCGGATAATGGTTTTTGCAAACACTGTAAATTCCGTTGATTTAGTTGCTAAAATCTTTTCTTAAAGCTGGTATTGAATGTATGCGTTATCATCGAAGAGACTACTTCAGAGGAGCATGCAGAGACTTTAAAAGTTTTTCAAGAGAGAGGAGGGGTGTTGGTGTGCACTGATGCTGCTGCATGTGGTCTTGACAACCAAAATGATTCACATATTATTCAGTTGAAATCTTACATTTGACACTAGCAACGGTATTTGACACCAGCATCTATGTGCCACCCATAGCAGTATGTATATGAACTGTTTGTTAAGAAAGATAGCAAACTCAAAAAAACAGTGACCACATCATTGGTTGAACCATGGAGGGATTCCTAAACAGCTTGAGAAGAATAAAAGTTGGTTCCTTGAACCACCATGTAGCAGAAGACCAGAAAACAAAACAGAACAGTAGACCCTTCTCCAAGAAGGTGCATAAGTTGCTCCAACAAAGGCATCCGAGGAATTTACATAAGGAGGAAGAAGTGGGAAATTGGCTTTATGCACTTGGTATGGAATTAAAGAGCGGAAGATCAGAAAATGACTTTCCCATGTTGGAGAAACTGGAATCTTGCCTTTCAAAGGTAGAGCAATCTGATTGGAGTCTAAATTGGGCTTTGGAGCCATCTATGCTTGCATTGGTACAAGCTAGATTCTTGGAACATCCAAGTGAGAGAGTCAAGCTTATAGCTGCCTCTCGTTTCAGTGATATTTTGAGGATAACAACACCCTTCCCTCCTTACAATGATGACATTATGAAAATAATTTTCAGACTAATAGTAGGAACCTTTCGAGATTTGGACAACTATGCAGGCTCTACATTTTGGAGGAAGCTTAAGGTTTTAGAAGTCATGGCCATGACCCGGACTCATGAGATCATGTTTGACTTTGAGTGTGAAGGCTTGATTCTGCAGATGTTCCAATGCTTCTTCAGCATTAGGAGACATCATTATGACACAGTCATAGCACACATGCAGTCCATCCTGTTGTCATGTATGGGAGTTCGTGAGGCCATTTGCTGGGAGTTGCAGACTAGGTTGCTGAGCATTTGGAGGAGAGAGCAGTTGGTCTCACCTGCTGCTTATGAACTAGCCCAAGGGCTGGTTGAGCAGAACATTGAGCTTTTCAGGAGACAGTTGACCAGGGAGGAGCTGCTCCAGTTTGGTGGGTTAGGCAGCAGAAATGAGCTGAGGAGGAATGGACTTTGCTTCATTTGCTAAGAACCTTGGGGGCCTGATCACTCATGTTTGAGAGATGCAGATGAGGTGGCAGAGGTAGAGTAGGTAGACGTTCCTTCTGTATGCCAGGATGAGGACTCTTCTTCAGATGAGTCCATGGGATCATATGAGGATGCTTCTGGGGAGCGAGAGTAGCCATGCAGAGATGATGATGACAGTAGACCAGAGTTGTGTTCTAGTGTGCAGGGTGAGCAGTCAGGGAACTGTATAGGAGATACTCTGGGTGATGAGTCCCTTGTGACGATTAAGCCAGGGCAGCATATGATGGAGCCTGAGTTAGCAGAGGACGATACTATTCACATCAGGCATGATATTCCTTTGGGGGAGAGCCAGATGGACGCCCACATTGAGCCGATGAGGGATATGCGGCTAACATTGGGGTCAGCCATTGAGGTAGAGCAGTCAGATGCACTGACATCGAGTACAGTGATAACAGTTGCAGATCCATATCCTCTGGAGGTGTTGGAGGTTGATGGGATTGTTCTGCAGGGGGCCAGTAGACAGCGAGAGCATGGCATTCCTGATCAGGAGTGGGAGGAGTTGTTGGATATGGTGGAGCATCCATCTGTGGGTCGACACAGGGATGAGGTGCAGATAGATGTACACGCAGTCAGCAGAGCTGCAGTGTTTTCAGTGGGTAGCACTCTCCAGGAGTACATCGATGGGGCTTGCAGCATATCTTGCCCACTTTGGCCCATTATAGAGAGAGGGGCTTTCTTCTACAGGCAGCTTCCATTGGTAGACAGAGCAGAGCAGTGGGAGTTGATTACAGGCTGGCAGTAACACTTGGGGCATGTTCCATGTGCAGTTGTTGCTACATTGGATTTTTCTTCCAGGATGGACTGGAGGGAGATCATGAGTTGGTACCCTCTTGGTGGTACAGTATTCTTCGTAGGGAGCACAGCAAAGTAGGGGCCCTTAGACATAGTAGATGTTACAGATTCCAGTTGGCAGGAGGGCACAGGTCGTCGTTTCTTCAACACTCCATCTCGATTTCAGGAGAGCAAGATCAACGTGGAATTGAGTTAGGACTTGGATTGGAGAGAGGTGATGAGTTGGTATGCAGTTGGTGGGACAACATATGCAGTTACAGGTACAACACAGTAGGAGCCCGGGAGCATTGATGCTTGTTGGTGGTCTTCACCTCTTAGAGCATCAGCTATAGCCAGAGGCAGTGCGCAGCCTGAGCCATGGGACTTGGGCAATGATTGGCCACGGTGGCGTTGGGATCCGGGAGGATTGTTTGTTGGCTAGTACAGTGAGAGATCAGTTTGGGATCCTAGCATTGAGGGGTCTATTCCGAGTGTTTTGACACAGGTGCATAGTAGCGCCCAGAGGTTTGTATGGGATGCGGGCATTGGGTCTCAGTTGCGGTGGGCCAACAAAGTGGCCCACATATTTCGATTGCTTGAGGGCAAGCAATCTTGGGGTGGAAGGTCTGTGATATTCCCATTTTTGGTGACACCTACGACAGGGCCAGGTTGGTCTTCCAGGGTTAGGAGCAGATAGGTCACAGGTACTGATTGGTGTTATCAGTGGGCTCAGGGGCTTTTCGGAGGAGTTTTGAGGAGTTTTCATGGTATACTCCATCATCCGAGCAAATTGGTTTTCGTTCCGATGCATTCTGATAACTTTCAGAAATTTGAGTTATTTATGGGCTTAACTCAACTGATTATGCTCAAGGTGGCATTCCGGGAGGAATACATGACGGAACACCTTAGTGTAATAGCTCATTGGAACTGGGACGAGAATACCTACATGATGGGACAGTTAGACACAGATTTCAGTGACCGGAGGAGGCGTGGTAGCCGATTTACCCCTTTCTGCATTAAAAAGGAATATTTTAATAAAAAGGGAAAAGTGTTCCATGAATAAAATAATAATAAAATAATGCTTTAGAAGGCTCCAAGGGATCTATAAAAGAAAGGGAGGAGGCCATTGGGAGATATCTTTGGAGTAGATCATTTTCTTGTGTATGAGAGGTTTGAGAACGTGGATTCTCTACTTCAGCCGTAGCCCCAGGACGGAAACCCTCGGGTGAGTTGTGAGTGTTGGACGGAAACCCAACTCTCTTTGAGGAGACTTCATTCAGGAGTTTCACAGAGCTTCAGTGATATTGGAGTGAGGATCATTCAGATCTTCAAGGGGAGCTTCAGTGGATTCAGTGGTAGCTGTTGCCGGAGGGAGAGTGCAGCAGTTCAGTTTTGGGAGGCCATCGCTGTGTAGCAGTGCAACAGATTATATTGTTGGCCAGTTTTCTATCTCAGCATTTTCTGGGTTAGATCTATATGTAAACCCCTCTTATTATTTATAATAAAAGCTGAGATTCTTCTGTTCTATGTGGTATTCGATTGCAGTGGTTATGTGTTTAATTTTACATGGCAATCTTCTGTTGAATAAATGTTGATTTTGCGGCATTTTGTGGAGTTTATTTATTTATCTGCATTTTTAGTAAAAATATCCCATCCGAGATATTACACATCGCAGAGAAGCAGAGGCAGCAACAGTAGAGAGAGCAACAGCTGCGCAGCGCAGAGACAGCTTTAGCTACGCAGGAGCTATGCAGTCCCTTCTGGGGCAGCGCTGGGTAGCAGGGGACCCTCCAGGGTTATGCAAAGACCCTTCTAGGGCAGCATAGGGTATGCATCGCCCATTCTGGGGTTACGTATCCCTCTCTAGGCCAGTGCAAAGGCATGTAGAGGCTATCTAGGCTGACGCAGGGGCCTCAGGGGCAGCGCTGGGGTTTCTAGGGCTAGAATTTGGCTGAGTCTTTTAAATCACGTTTGAGGGTGTGGATCAGTCAAGGTTTTGGCTTCAGAACAACAACTTAGCTGCATATCTATCTTTTTCTTTGTCGGGTTAATGAGTGTGGTGCCCAGATTTGCTGTATTCAGAAAACTACTTAATAATATAAACCTTCGAGCAGCCAGAAGACTAGTTTTTCCACCCTGGGTTTTTCCGAGGACTATTGTCTAGAAAATCTTGTGTGTCACTTTGTCTATTGTGCATGTACTTTTCTGTTTTAGATCTGAATCGGTGAAAGTCTGTTATGTGTTTAATTCGATGTTAATCTGAAGATTTCAGCATTAATAACTTGTTTAAGTAGGAGAAGTATAACTAGATCTAACAGTAGATTTCTGCATAAAGTAACTTTCAGAAATTTTCACAGGACCCCCTTTGAGGGTCAAAAAACAACTAATAGTCCCTCAAAGCTAATTTTCCTAATGTCAGTGGAAAAAATTCAAAAAAATTCAATAATTGGAAAAATTCATAAATTTTTCAAACGTCACAATAAGTCAATTTTTGACATGGAAAACTCAGTGAAAGTCAAAAGTGATGTGGCAATCATGTGGGGCCCACCAAGCAAGTCACAAGTTAATTACAAAGTCAAAAAGCAAGTCAAAGGCAGTCAAATGGTCCAACGAAAAATTCATGAGGCAAAGAAAAATGGTTTGAAGTTACTATTTGATTTAGTTTAAATCAAATATATTAAGTCTAAAGTCAAGATAAAGTGAGTGGGAAGGGACCCCACATCTCTCCCTTTGGTCTACGTATAGCCAAGTTTAAGGAATAGTGCACATGCCAAAATAATTAAATGAAATCTCTACGTACAGCCAACAAAAGGATAATACACACATGCAAAACTAAGTCTCCACGCAGGCGGCAAAGATCCATGCAGAGCCGAGTCCATGGTCAAGGATATATGCTGTCAAAGAAATATTAGTTTGGTGATATTTTTTTTGTTTTTGTCTCCATTATTACACCAGTCACGCATATGGAGGGCTCATGCAGACATATTAAAGAGTGGCTGTTACAACCACTTGTATGCTGGAATTTTCACAAGGGAACATGCAGCAAATACACTACAGCCAACAACATCCACACAACAACAGTTTTATGTGGAGTTTGTGGGCAGTTTTACGTGGCAGCCAACACACAACAGTTCAGTTCAATTAATATGCAGACCTGTGTATAGTAGTTCGATGGCAGTGGATTGGCACATGATCATAGGTGTCATACATTCATTTTTTTGTGAGAGATCAGTAGTAGTTTCCTCCACGTAACCAGTCCTCCTCATATACATGAACCAAGCAACCAATAGTTAAGAATACACACATCAGATTTGAAGACATTCGATGGACAGTCAAGGAGATAAGGCTACCACCTACAGGTGTTCTATAACAGTCTATTGCCACTTGGAGACTCAGCTAATCTTTGGGATTATCTCCAGTTATGTGCCACTTATTTGATAGATTGGTCATTGGGATTGGCTCCCATTTGCTTCTTTAAATGAGCATTGGTTCTCATTATTGTATCCTTTGCAACGAGCTATTGTGCTTGGGGAAGCTCTGCTTCTATGTACTTGTGTTCTTCATATGAATAAAATTACTTTGGGGTTCATTCAAGATTGTTATTCCATTGGAGCATTGCTTGGATCATTGATGGTATATCTCTACTTGTGCCTTTGATTTATATTTCATTTTGCTCATATTCTTTTGTTGAATTATAGATGTATAGCTATCTTACATTTACAATTGGTTATTTGATATGCTCTAGGTTAGAAAACTCTATCTATTTTCATACAAATTCTAGAGTTCTCTTGCCATTGTTTATTGATTTAATCCATATGAGCTTAGTTTGTTGGAATTTTTGTAAAGGATCATTGTTGAATCAACTAGCAAGCGTGAGGGGAAGTGTTCAAGAGACCAACCTACTCTTGGCATTGTTTTCAAGGAGCTCTCATCGTTATTTGAATTTCATAGAACTAATTTTTTTGAAAGTACTTGTTCTTGCAGGGTTCTCCTTCACATAGTCTATGCATGAATCAAAATATTAAAAAATTCATTTACATCTTTTGATTGTGCTTTCATTTCATTATATAGCTATTCAAGAGCTTCTCATAAGCTAGACAAGCTATGGGGATCTTTTCCCATCACTTGATTTAGCCTTTGTATATTATTTTCTAGTGTATTCACATACTTACATGCTCTCTTTTCACACTAACTTCAGTTTTATTTTTGCAACCCTAAAATTCTTGTTTGTAGGTTCTCTCTAGCTTCAAGTTGCATTCCAAGGAGGTTGTGGGCAATAGGAGAGCTTGTGGAAGAATACTAGGTCATACACCACTTTGGAGCTTGTATTCTCCAATTGTAGAACTCCTTCATCTCTTTTGAGGCTCCCATACTTGAAGGGATTTCCTTCTTGTTTCAGTCTTCCGCATTGTATTCTCTCATCGATTCCTTGGGAAGCCCTTCAAGAGGCTCTAACTGTGAAAATTTACAAATAGTTGCAGTGATAGATTTATTTCTCCTACTTATTATTTCAATAAGTTATTATTCAGAAATCTTCCGACAATATCGAAATAAATACTATTGGAACATTCACAATTATATATGCAGAGAAATAAACAGTGTAGAACATAAGCAAAAGAATCAATCACATGTACACAGTTATTTTTGGACAATTGTCCCCGGAAAACCCAATGTGGGAAAACCGGTGCAACAGATGAGGGTTTTATTAATTCTTCAGCAAATGATATCTTTACAGAGAAAATATACGGCAGATAAATTCTGAACCACCTGAGACTGAATTTTCGGCTACCTCAGACAATTCCCTGACACCCAGAACAACCCCTGCATGCCCCTGCGTCTCTCTTCGTGATTCACTGCGCAGTCGCAACGCTGGACTGCGTGAGTCTGCGTGGAGATTGCGTGGGGTCTTTGCGCTGCAGCCTCAAGCTGCCTCTAGTGACTCACTGTTGCCCTCCAACCCTGATGTCGATCACCCCTGACCTCCTCCTTCTGCTTCTACAACTTCTCGCCCCGCAACTCTCCCACTGAGATCGAATTCTACATCAAAATGGATCTCCTTCGGGTACTGAGTGTATGCTCGACTTATCTTCCAAGTGACCTTCAAGCCTTCTTTTATAATCTTCTTATTGGAGAACCAACGCCCCAGATTAAAAGATTAATCAATGGCTAAGTTAAAACTTGACTTGATCCATGTTTTCTAGAAGATTCACACTTTGACTTATTAATACTCTTTAATTATTTCATTTCCCTAAGTTTAAACTTAGGGTCTTCATTAAAATAATTAATTATTTTAATAAGTCTTGAACCGAGTGGAATTTCCACGAACTGTTTCTGGGTTCTTGGAATGCTGCTGTCCACGCCTCCTTGCAAAGTTGCGACTTGGAACACTTCCGGATGCTACAAAAATCAACACTAACCTCATTGTAACACCATAATAATAAAAATTTCTGTTTTTGTTGTGGGAGCATGGGTTTTACCCATTGACATCCCTATCTCTCCATTTCAAGGAGAGAATTTGTAGATGGATTGACTTATTGGTTTTGACATTTCCATTTTCTTTCACATCACATATGCATGCTCTAATTAGGAAGTAACACAAATCATATTTATTTTTCCTCAAGTTTGCTTCACAAATTTTAAGTTTGCATTTCTCATCATAGTTGCTACAAATTTCAAGTTACATTTCCATTCGCAAAGAATTTTTTTTTTTACTTCATGCAAGCATCATTATTATTTTTGGGCAAACTTTGATATATTTAGCTTGGTACTTGTCTAAATAATTCATGCTTTTTTGTTATGCCACATTTCCATTTTGAGAATATTGAAGCATTGTGTATTTGACAAGTTTATTTTTAAAAGCAATCACTTATTTTCATGTCAAGCTAATTTCCTCAAGTTTAAAGTTCCTTTTGTAAAGCTATTGTGAGCACAAATCTCAATTTTATTTTTAAAGCATTGCAATTTACTTTACATGCAAATTAATTGCTCATAAGCAACAAGCTTTTAATGGGTTCATCATTTGTCTTTAGCAACTCACAATTTTAATTGTTCTTGAAGCTTATGCATCTTATGTTTACTTGAGAAAATATAGGAAGTGATCTTGTGGAAGAATCTTACTAAGAGCATTTTCATTTTTTACATAGCACTTGCAAACTTACTTGCATATCATAGTAGGCATTCTAACTTAGTTGCATATTTAAAATTTACCTCCAAGCATAAGCTTGGTTGATAGAAATTATAGGGAAAAAGGGCTTTCTTGGAAAGTTCTTCCATTTGGTACGAAGTACGGTAAAAACGTGTGACCCTGCAGTTATGAAGGTGGCTTGTCCCCTTGTAGGAATGGAGGCACACGCTGGCTCATAAGAATCACGGGACATGTATCGTTAATGACACCCCCGTGTCCTCGCCTCCTCTTTCTTACAATCACCCCAATTTTTACTCTTTGGTAAGAGCACGATAGGAGAAATTTTCACCTAGATTAGGCATTTTAGATTAAAAGTGACCAAGATTAATTGCATCCAAATCTAGTGTAATTGCATCTCATGCTAATACATCTCATGGTTTTACTTGCAAATTGTTTATTCCTCTTGTCATTGTTGAAATTGAATACTTTGTTGTGGCAAATATTTCTTTTATCTACATTTTGCAAATAGAACACTAATTGTTTCCTTTTGAGCAAGATAACTTCTCATGCTTTGATTCAAAAATCTATTTATTTTTATAGCATTTTACTTCATTTAAGAAAATACATTTTCATTTCAAAGAGCAATACTTTGAAGGCATTGGCTTTTCATATGTATTGATGGTTATTGCTCATATCACTTTTGCTTATAAATCTTAAGAAGTAATCTATTCCTTATAATCAATGCTCCTAGAAACCTCACATATTTGATTTAGTTTGCCTTTAGGGACCATGATAGCAGTGTGGGTGCAGGCGTTAAGGAGAGCTGTTCAAACTTTTTAACGATGTTCTCTAACTCTGGGAGAATTTGTTCCAATTCCTTATTTCCACTCTCATTTATCAAATTATAAGAGTTCTGATTGATTATCTCGTAAAATGCACTTTCGAAAGCAAAATTCCATTATTCTTTCATAACATAACAATGCCTTTCTTAAACAGTATTAAATCAATGGTTACAACCCTTCGGAACCTTATATCCCACTTTAACCAATGTTTTTAATACTCGTCAATGTAATATTATAATGTACTTTTATAACAATGAAACCCCTCTTAACAATGTATTTCCGACCTCAATTCTTAATAGAACTCCATGGAAATAACATTAAGAATTTCGGAAATAATATTAACCCATGGTTAACCCTTTTCACACGTATATCCGGATTTCAAACTTTATAATGAAATTCTATTTAAGAAACCTTCGGAAATATGCCGGACTTCAAACTTTAATAAAGCTTTGTTTCATAAGTATTCGGGTCCATACCTTATTTAACTTCCACGCATCTCTCAGCGCGATTACCGTCGGATCTCCACAAGTCACGATCAGACGGTGATCGCGTTCATCCGACCCCCGAACTCTATCACGCAAAAGGCACGCGAAATGGGCTGTTTTGGCACCGTGACGTGTTAAGCTTTAATTTGATCGCGTTGATTTCAATCAAAATCGCCCAAGGTCCAAAGGCTGTGCGAAACACATAAGTGGTTTATCTGAAAACCACTTAACCTCAAAATTTGGGGTAATCGCTTTTAAACACGATTTTTCCGCCTTTTCTGCTGTTCCTTTGTTTAACTGTTGTTCCTTTCCAACTTCAACGGATTTGCTGTTCGTTTGCAACTGCGAATTCTACGAGGATGATAGTCATTGTCCGATCTCAAAACAGAACTTCAATTATTCCGATTTTTTATATAGGGGTTAATCCACTCAGATCCGGAGTTAATCTACATTTAAATTCATACACAGAGAACATGAATTTAAACTGCATTTCGGAGAACTAAAAAACTCCCATTCACACAGAGACTAATACACTCAATTACACACAAAATATATGAAACTCGAATGGTTTTGGAGAGGTCAAACCCTCCGGGGAAATTTTCCAAGTTTACACAGATATTTAAAATTCTGCAACTTTATTAAAACTGAGGGAGAACCCTCTCAATCCCGTCTTCTATAGTCAAATCCCGAATTCCTGCTCTGCTAAGGTTATATTTATATGTTTTTTTACATAGAAATCGACCTCTACTTGAGGATCGAATACTTCAAATTTAGACAAAATCTTAATTACCTAATATCTCCCTTAAATCTATGAACTGAAGCTAAATAAGCTGAATCTAATCTAAAATTGCTCAACCTCCCTAGATACTAGTTTAATCCTATCTATTACAACTGTAAATGACAGCTAAAGGTACCAACACCTTTGCTTGTAACATTTTTTTGGTTTTTTGAAATAATTAATGAAGTATTTTGTCTCTAAGCCTCATGCCCCTGCATCAGACTCCTGAGGACAAAAATCTTTATGGGCTCCTGTCCATGAGCTCCTCCACAGAACTGCCCAATTTCTGCAGCATGGTTTCTGTCATCCATGTAGCATCTTCAATTGGCTGATCCTTCCACTTGATCAAGTATTGAAAATACTCATGTCCCCTGGTCTTCTTAAACACTTTCTTGTCTATGATCCTCTCTGGCTGTAATGGTTTTGTTGTAGGTAACTGTTTTACCCAATCAATCTGTTCTCTGTCTTCTGGTCTTTCATCTGTGCCACCATCTTCATACTTGTATAAATCAACAACATTAAATATTGGAGATATTCCAATATCAGAAGGCAATTCAATTTCATAGGAGTTTGCAGAAAATTTCCTCAGTATCCTGCATGGTCCTATCTTTTTGAATTTCAATTTGTTATACTGTCTCTTTGGAAATCTTTCTTTTCTCAAGTGTGCTAAAACCAAATCACCAACTTCAAAATTAACTTCTCTTCTGCTCAAATTTGCTCTGTTCTTGTGCTTGATACTGTTGTCTTGTAGCTGCAGCTTTACCTGTTCATGTATTGCTTGTATCTCTGAAGCAAATTCTTCTCCATCAGCACTCCTCATTTCTGCTTTTCCCAAGTTCCTCAATTCGGATACTCCTCTTGGGTGCATCCCATAAACTATATGGAATGGACTCTGCCCAGTACTTCTGTTAGGTGAATCATTGTATGCATATTCTGCCTGTGGTAAAATATGATCCCACTGTTTAGGATGTTGTTTTGCAAGACTTCTCAAAAGATTACCCAAACTTCTGTTTACTACTTCAGTCTGCCCATCAGTCTGAGGGTGATAAGCTGAGCTGAAACTCAGTTTAATACCAAGCTTCTTCCACAATGTCCTCCAAAAATGACCAACAAACCTGGTATCTCTATCAGAAACAATACTTTTAGGTAACCCATGTAATCTAACAATCTCTTTGAAAAACAAATTGGCAACATGAGTAGCATCACTGGTTTTATAACATGGAATAAAATGTGCCATTTTTGAAAATCTGTCAACAACAACAAAAATTGCATCATTCCCTCTCTGTGTCTTAGGCAATCCTAAAACAAAATCCATACTTACCATATCCCAAGGTCTGTCTGGAATAGGCAATGGAATGTACAAAACTGCATTTTGACTTTTGCCCTTTGCATATTGACAAATTTTACAATTTTTCACATACTTTTCCACTTCAGATCTCATATTTGGCCAATAATAAAAATGACTTAATTGCTCATAAGTCTTATCAATACGAAAATGTCCAGCAAGTTCACCACTATGCTTTTCTCTGATTAAATTTTCTCTCATGGAACAATTTGGTATGCACAATTGATTTCTTTTGAACAATAAACCCTCTTGCAAGAAATAATCTAACCACTGACTTTTGTCTATCAAAACAGGGTTACAACATGCTTCAAATGCTTCTTTAAAAACCAAATCTGTTTTATAGAGTTCTTTAAGAAAATCAAAACCTACCACTTCAATTTGATTTTCTTGAACAAGAATGTTTTTTCTGCTCAAGGCATCAGCTACCTTGTTTGCTTGACCACTTATATGCTTCAAAACAAAGTTAAAACTTTGAAGGTATTCAACCCATTTTGCATGTTTTTGATTCAATTTAGGCTGCTGCATAATATACTGTAAAGCATGATTATCTGAATATAGCACAAATTCTTTAGACATTAAATAATGTCTCCACTTCTTCAATGACTGTACAATTGCATAAAATTCTTTATCATAAGAAGAGTACTTTCTTCTTGTCTCATTCATCTTCTCACTGAAATGTGCTACAGGTCTATCTTCTTGACTTAATATAGCTCTAATAGCTTCTCCACTGGCATCACATTTTACTTGAAATGGTTTGTTAAAATCAGGCAAAACTAAAAAAGGGTTTTCAGTTATATTTTGCTTCAAAAACTGAAAATTTCTTTCAGTTTCAGCAGTCCATTTAAATGGTTGTTTGTCCTTCTTTATGGTTTCAATGATAGGTGCATTAATCTTGCTAAAATTCCTTATGAATTTTCTATAAAAACTAGCAAGTCCATGGAAACTTCTTACCTCAAAAACATTCTTTGGTGAAGGCCATTCCACAATTGCCTTTACCTTCTCTGGGTCCATTTTTAATTCTTCAGCAGAATCAACAAAACCCAGATATACCAATTCTTCTTTCATGAATGAACACTTCTTTAAATTTATCAATAATTTCTCTTGATGTAACTTCCTTAAGACATAATTAAGATGTCGTAGGTGTTCTTCTTTCGTTTTGCTGTAAATTAATATATCATCTAGATATACTATTGCAAATTTACCAATAAATTCCTTTAATACTTCATTCATGAGCCTCATAAAGGTGCTAGGTGCATTTGATAACCCAAAAAGCATTACCATCTATTCATACAATCCCTCATTTGTTTTAAAGGCTGTTTTCCATTCATCACCTTCTCTTATCCTAATCTGATTATACCCACTTTTCAAGTCTAATTTTGAAAAATATCTTGCTCCACTCAAACAGTCCATTAAATCTTCAATTCTAGGTAAAGGAAATCTATACCTGATTGTTATTTTGTTGATTGCTCTTGAATCAGTGCACATTCTCCAACCTCCATCTTTCTCTGGATTTAACACTGTAGGTACTGCACAAGGACTCAAACTTTCTCTGATCAAACCTTTGTCAACCAATTCCTGCACTTGCTTTTTGATTTCTTCATTTTCTGTAGGAGTCATTCTGTATGCTGCTTTGTTAGGTAGATTTGATCCTGGAATCAAATCTATCTGATAGCTAATTCTTCTTACTGGTGGTAATTCATCAGGCAAATCATCCACAATAATATCACAATAACTTTCCAACATTTTTTGAATTTCAATTGGAAAATCAGAAATTCTAGTAGAAGTAAATACTACCTTAGGTTTGCAAACTAAAGCATCATCTTCAATTTTTTGCAAGTATTCTTTTCCACTCAACAATAAAGTCTTTGGATCAGACTTTTTGCTTGATGCATCTCCTTCTTCAATAGGTAACAATGTTTGATTCATACCATCTTTGAAAAACTTGTAAGTGTTTCTCTTCCCATCACGTACTGTTGCTCTGTCACACTGCCAAGGTCTACCCAACAATATGTGACACACATCCATAGGCGTCACATCACACATGATTTTATCTTTGTAGCTGCCCATCTGCAATTCTATTTCACATTGTTCTTTTACAATCAGCTGATGTCCTTTCTGAAGCCATGACACCTTGTAGGGTGTTGGATGTTCCCTTGTCTTCAATTTCAATTTCTCTATCACCTCTTTAGAGACCAAATTATCTGTGCTGCCACTATCAATGACCAATTAACAACATTTCCCTTGGACTTTGCACACACTTCTGAACAAAGTCTTCCTCTGTGTTGGTTCAGCAACTTCCTTTGTTTGTTTCAACAAAACCTTGTTAACCACCAAAGATTCTCCTTTCTCTGGCACAATTTCTTTCTCTGTTTTAGGAAACTTTGCTACTTCTTCTCCAGTCTGAGCAACAATTGCATTTCTCTGACTTGTACCCACATTCTCTTTCTCTGGGCATTCATAGGCTCTATGTCCTAATTTGTTACATCTCTAACATCTCACTTCTCTTCTTCTGCTTCTGCCTCCTCTTCCTCTATAGGAATTCCTTTTGCCACTTGCATCACCTTCTGTGGGTGCATGCTGAGGTGAGCTGCTGCTAGCTCCATCTCTTGGTGTTGTAGATCTTCCTCTACCACCTTGACTTCCCTTTCCTCGGAAAGTACCTCTTCCTTTAGCAGATTGCTTTCTTAGGAGTTTTTCTTTAGCTTTTAAGGCCATCTGGTAAGCCTCTTCTACTGTCTTAGGAGACAATATACTTATCTCATCTTGAATCTCCATTCTGAGACCATTTATGTACCTGGAAATCTTCTCTACTGTGTCTTGGATTTGTCTTGCTCTTATGCTCACTTTGTAAAATTCTTCTATGTATTCTTTTACTGTCATTAATCTCCGTCTAAGATTTTGCATTTGTCTAAATAATGGAAGCTGATAATCACTAGGCAAAAACTTACCTCTCAGCTTTGCCACCATTCTGTTCCAATTCTTGATTGGCTGTTTACCAACTCTCCTTCTCTCCGCTTGCACTCCATCCCACCAAAGTGCTGCATGTCCTTTCAATCTTGTGACAACAAATTTAACTCTCTTTTCTTCACCCATCTCTTCATAATCAAAGCATTTATTCATCTCATTGATCCAGTCTATCAACTCTTCTGGATTCAATCCTCCTACAAAAGCTGATACTTCAAGTCTAGGCCTGGATGTAGAGCCTAAAACTGATTTAAAAAATCTCATATCAGGGGTAAGCTCAATCTTCTCTTCTTCTTCTTCAGCTTCAGGTTCATTGACATCTTCAGGATCTCTCAGGTGTCCTACTTCAATTGCTTCCAATCTGCCTTGAATTTGTTGCATAGTCTCCAATACTTCTGCATTTGCAACTGGCCTACCTCTTCTTCTACCAGCAACACCTCTACCAATTCTGACAGCCATGCTGGATTTCTTCTTCTGACTCTTAGAAGCCTGTTCAATATCTGAAAAATGCTCTGAAGATGGCTTTGATACCACAAATGATGGCAGTGTGGGTGCAGGCATTAAGGAGAGCTGTTCAAACTTTTTAACAATGTTCTCTAACTCTGGGGGAATTTGTTCCAATTCCTTATTTCTACTCTTATTCATCAAATTATAAGAGTTCTGATTGATTATTTCATAAAATGCACTTTCGGAAGCAAAATTCCATTATTCTTTCATAACATAACAATGCCTTTCTTATACAGTATTAAATCAATGGTTACAACCCTTTGGAACCTTATATCCCACTTTAACCAATGTTTTTAATACTCGGCAATGTAATATTATAATGCACTTTTATAACAATGAAACCCCTCTTAACTGTAAGGTCTCTGTTCATCATTTTAAACAAATTGCTGATCTGATTTATAGATTTAAACAGATTTATAGACTTTTAAACAGAAATTAACATGAACAGATATTTTAATAGCTAAAATATTGAATTTAAGTGTACATTCACAAACAAAATAACTAGCTGATGCCGAGGAATACCTGGAATTATGAGATCCAAACCAGAATTTAGTTGATGAAGGCTGAATGAACTGAATAAGCTGATAATTGCTGGAACCGTGATCCTCCTCTCCAACTGAGCGGATAGATTTCAGAACCAAAATGTTCCTCCCAGCCAATTTAGGATTTAATCCCAAATCCAGAGGACGCCTCCTCTACCCCCGTGCCTAGAATCCCGAGAACAGTAAGTCTCCCTTCCACAGTTGATCAATTTCATCACAACAACCTTCTCAATTTCCTCACAACAGCCTTCTCAATTTCAACACAACAACCTTATCAATTTCCTCTCCGAACCCAAAAAGGCCCCTCCTCCTTCATGTCTTATTGTTTAAATAACATTCTGCCCCCACCGCCACAACTCCATCAAGATAAGATCCCACCGCCACAACTCCATTAAGATTTAACGTCCATTAATGTAGAAATAAATGTTTTTAAAGAGATGTCATTCGAATGTAAGAGGATATGGTTGTATTTAAAGAGATGTCATTCGAATGTATTTAATCATGGTGCTTTGAATTTTTAATTAATTATTCTAATTATTCTTTAAGGTTAGTTTTTATGTTTGTATATTTATATTTAACTAGTAGTTAAATATTAGGAAGTAGGAATTTAGGGAGTGGGTTGTTACATACTTCCTCCCTTCGGAAAACTTCGTCCCGAAGTTAGAGTTTCATATACTCATATCAATAATTGTGTTTTAGAGATTAGGGTGATTGTAGAAGGGTGATATTTTAAGATTGACTTTCTGTTTGAATAAGTATGTATTTGCAATTTAATTGTTACTTCTCATCTCAACCGAATCTCCAAACTATTCTAAAATCATCCTATCCTTCCTAATCTCTTCCACTCCCATCCTATCCGTCCTCTACAGGAATATGCCATGGCATCAGTTTTACTGATCCATTCATAGAGTTTAAGGATATCAGCGTCGATTACGTCGACCTGATATTCTTGTAGGCATTCGGCAGTCATCATCACACGTCTAGGGGAGTGTGACTCGCACAGTCCTCCCATGACTCCAAGTATCGGAGGATAACCGGTAGGCAACACCTCCACCCCTCCCAATAGGACCAGGGTCAACACCCTATTGTGGAATCTCAGCGATTCTCAACTGTTCTGGGGATTCTGCCATCACGTATTTTGGTTCTGAAATCTGTATTCTGCAAGGTAATTACTTGTATACAATCTGCAATGTAAACACTCGTACACACATTACAACATATGCATCTATATTGTTCATAACAAATTGTTGCCCATATAACAATCTCTACACATTCCAAATATACTGCTATTAATGTAAACATTCGTACACACATTATAGCATATGCATCTATATTGTTCATAACAAATTGTTACCCATATAACAATCTCTACATATTCCAAATATACTGCTATCAATGTAAACATTCGTACACACATTACAGAATATGCATCTATATTGTTCATAACAAATTGTTACCCATATAACAATCTCTACACATTCCAAATACACTGCTATTAATGTAAACATTCGTACACACATTACAGCATATGCATCTATATTGTTCATAACAAATTGTTACCCATAAACAATCTCTACATATTCCAAATATACTTTTTTCAATGTAAACATTCGTACACACATTACAGTATATGCATCTATATTGTTCATAACAAATTGTTACCCATAACAATCTCTACATATTTCAAATATACTGCTATCTATGATATTGATCCTAGAACTTATATACGTACTCGGTAAAAACACTTGTCCACATATGTATCAATATGTCCAATACAATTTTCGTTTAGATACTGCCCTATTTTAGTTCATACATGTTCCATCTATGATGCATTTGTTTTAACCATGTTCAACCTGTGTAACAATATGTTTCATTTTGATATTTAAAATGTAGTTACTTTTCCTTCAATCCTATGGACATGTAAATAAAATGAATTGATACATGATGTCATTCATAATGTGATCTATGATCTAGATTTCATATACCTGCAATGATAATTTAAATGACATAAGGCATGTTGGTATCCCTGCACTAGTAAAGTCAAACAATAACATTTATTCGGTATCACTAGAGTTAAGTAACATCCGTTCAGCAAGTAAAATTCATTCTTACGTGATAATTCAAAATAAAGTTTCAAGTATCAAAATATAGTAGTTATATACAAAAAAAAAAGTCTCCAGTTCTCAAAATTTAGCATAAGCTGGGGTAATTTTGGCATAAAGTCTCAGCATCCTCCCAAGTCGCGGATCCAGGACTATATTTGTCCCACTGGACTTTAACTTGGTCTATCCGTCGGTTCCTGAGCTGTCGAACCCTACGTTCCAGAATACGTAATGGTTCGACCATAAGGGTTTCCTCGTCCGATACCTGCAGTTCCTTCCAATGAATATTATGAGATTTGTCAGCAATATAGTGTCGTAAAGTAGATACATGAAATACATTATGAATTTTGTGCAGGTGGGGTGGCAGTGCATGACGATAAGCGACAGGTCCAACTTTTTCCAAGACTTCGAACGGTTCTATAAACTGGGGTGATAATTTTGTCCCCTTCCCAAACCGAATGGTGCTCTTATTTGGTCTGATGCGGATGAAAACCTGATCTCCCACTACATAGTTTCTATTTGTCCTGTGAGTATCAGCATAACTTTTTTGTCTATCTTGTGCCTCTTTCAATCGCTGCCTAATCAGTTTTACCTGATCCTCCATCTCTTGGATCAATTCTGGTCCGATGATTACTCGGTCTTCTAACCTGTCCCAACTCAACGACGTTCTGCAAGTTCTCCCATATAATGCTTCAAATGGCGGCATTCCGATTGAACTGTGATAACTGTTGTTGTAAGAAAATTCTACCAAGGGTAAGTACTTTTCCCAACGCGACTGTTGGTCCATAACATGCATCCTTAGCATATCCTCGAGTACTTGATTTACTCTTTCTGTTTGCCCATCAGTTTCAAGATGATATGCTGTGCTCAAATTTAACTAAGTCTTTAAGGCTGACTGCATACAATTCCAGAATCTTGATGTGAACCGAGGATCTCTATCTGATATGATTTTCTTGGGCACTCCATGAAATCTGATAATTTCATTTATGAATACCCGAGCTACATCAGCTACTTCATAAGTATCTCTTACCGAGATGAAATGGGCGCTTTTTGTTAATCTATCTACCACAACCAAAATGACATTATGCTTTTGTTGCGTAAGCGGTAGCCCAACGATAAAATCCATAGAAATTATTTCCCACTTGGTCATAGGGATGTCATGAGGTTGTAAGAGACCTGCTAGGTGACAATGATCAACCTTTAACTGCTGACATTCAAGACACCTAGCGACAAATTGGACAATGTCGTTTTTCATGCCTGACCAGAAGAAGAGTCTCTTAGTGTCAGCATACATCTTCTTTACACCAGGATGTGCACAATACACTGCTCTGTGTGCTTCCTTCAAGATGTTGTTTCAGAAATCTCCACTATCTGGTATGAACATCCTTCCATGAAATCGTAGAATTCTGTCTTCTTCTAGATCACGTCCTTCGAACTTAGGTTCCTTTGACTGGTTACTCTCAAGCCCCGACCTTACCTTTAAGTACCAACTATCCCTTACAAGATGTTCAAGTACCTAATCTCTTAAGTTCACCCTAAGAGGTATGAGGGAGAATATTCGAGGTCTTCTACTTAAAGCATCTGCGACAACATTCTCTTTCCCTTTTATATATGCAATTACAAAATCATATTCACTTAAGAGTTCACTCCATCGTCTTTGTCTTGCATTCAAGTCTTTCTGGGTGAACAAGTACTGCAAACTTTGGTGGTCACTTTTAAGCACAAAGTTTCTCCCCACCAAGTAGTGCCTCCAAATCTTTAATGCTAAAACCACCGTAGCTAACTCTAAATTATGCGTAGCATAATGTTCTTCATGGGGTTTTTATTTTCATGAAGCGTATGCTATTACGCCTCTTTCTTGCATTAATACTGCACCTAACTTTTGTTTAGATGCGTTAGTACACACAGTAAAATCTTTATCCATATCAGGTACTCGTAAAATCGGTGCACTAGTCAACAATCTTTTAAGTTCAGAAAAAACTTTATCACATTCCTCAGTCCATTCATACTTAACACCTTTGCACTGGAGGTTTGTGATCAACTTTGCAATTTTGGAGAATCCCTTCACAAACCTTTGGTAGTAACCTGCTAAACCCATAAAACTATGCACTTCATGTGCATTCTTAGGTATCGGCCACTCCCTGATTGTGTTTACCTTTTCAGGATCTACAGAGATTCCTTTGCCTAATATGATATGATCTAAGTAATGAATTTCCTTTTGAAAGAAAGCACATTTGGATAATTTCCCATATAACTTGTGTTCTCTGAGACAAGATAATACTATCCGAAGGTGCTCTTCATGCTCCTTCTCATTTTTAGAGTAAATGAGAATATCAGCCAGGAAAACTTGTACAAATTGGTCGAGATATTTGCGCAGAACGCTATTCATAAGGTTCATGAAGACTGCAGGTGCATTGGTCAACCCAAATGGTACCACAATGAATTCATAATGCCCGAAATGAGTTCGGAATGCAGTCTTAGAAACATCGCTCTCGCTAATCCTGAGCTGATGATAACCCGATCGCAGATCGATCTTTGAAAACAGGGTAACTCCTTTCATTTGATCAAAAAGGTCATCAATGCGAGGCATTGGATACCTATTCTTTACCGTGGCCCGGTTTAAATCTCGATAGTCCACACACAGTTGTAATGAACCATCTTTCTTCTTGACAAAGATTACAGGAGCACCCCAAGGTGAAACACTGGGTCGAATGTGTCCCACATCTAACAGTTCCTTCAGCTGTATTTGCAATTCTTGAAGTTCCGGGGCGGTCATTTTGTAAGGTGTTTTAGATATAGGTTCTGTACCAGGTTTCAATTCAATGGTGAGGTCTAGTTCTCTCTTAGGAGGCAATCCTGGTAATTCCTTTGGAAAAACATCAGGAAATTCTGACAGAATCGAATACTGGTCTAAGGAAGGCCCTTTCTCTTTGCTTACTTCTTGAACTACATACACTTGGCAACCCTTTCTTAAGCACCGCTTCATTTGCATAGCTGAGATGTAACGCAAGGATACTTTTCTCTTAATACCTTGAATTTGGATTCTCTCCCACATCATTCAAGCAAAGTATGGTTTTCCCGGAACAATCTACACTTGCTCGATGAGACTCTAACCAATCCATTCCTATCACCAGGTCGTAAGTTCCTATGGCCGTGACATATACTTTGAGTTTGGTCGAACAGACTCCTAGGTCTACTTTGCAATCTTCAACACTTAATTCTACCGGTTGAAGGTCTCCTGAAGCCATTTCTACCTTTCTGAAATCGTTTTGCTTGCAGGCTGCTAACCCACACTTTTTTAATGCATAAGATGAAATAAAACTATCAGTAGCTCCAGTGTCAAATAAGATTTTGAGTTTTATTCCGTTGATTTTACCTGAAGATTCCACTACAGTGGATTGATGTGCTGCCTGGTTGTTGTTGACGACGGCATGGATTCTATGATTGCCTTGAGCATCTGATGATGGTCCTTTTCCTGTTCGCTGAGAGTTCTCCGGACAATCACGCCGAAGATGAGGTCCTCCACACCCCCAACAGTCCACCTGGGCTGGCCCCTGTGAGTTTGACTGTGAATTTCCATACCAAGAGCTCTGTCCCCTAGTGCCACTTCCTCTCCCATTCCTTCCCCGATTACCAGTTCCTCGAAATTTCCACGGACTGATGTTTGAGGATTCAGAAGCTATAGCATATATGGTCCTGGGAGCTCCTGCTCCCGCTTCTCTTGGGGTAAACTTGTTACCATAAGGAGGTGGTCTCGAGTTATTTCCTCGGAAGAAATTTTGGGGAGTCTTTCCTGTAAATGCCTGCGATATTGATTCAGCTGGCCTGAAATCTCTTTTAATCCCCAGATGTTCCTTTGCATAACGACCACATTCAACCGCCTCTGCTAGTGTCAATGGCTTCCACATTCTTACCATGGCCTTGATTCGAGGATTTAATCCAAATACGAAACGCTCGGCTCGGTGTTCATCCGTGTCTAGATAAGGAACATATTTTACAAGTTCCATAAACTTTATCTCATATTCTTCCACGGTCTTACTACCTTGGATTAGAGTATGGAAGGCTTCGGCTTGCTGCTCTTGAAAGAAAGGTGGTAAGTATTTTGCACGGAATCGGTCCACGAACAACTCCCAAGGAACGGTATCTGAAGTGAGATGCAGCTGTTTTTCCAGATTTCTCCACCAAATCAGAGCATTCCCCCTGAGTTGGAATACAACGATCTTTGTTTTAGAAGTGGAAGAATATTCTCCTAGCGCGAAGCATCTTATCATCCCTTCCAACCATGCTTTGGCATGTTCTCCAGCTCGTCCTCCAGAGAATTCCGAGAGTTTAATCTTTTGCAGTTCCCGCGAAATATCTTCTCTATGAGGCTTGTACTCACAATCCTTAGGCTTTTCTGAATGTCTTTCTTCTAGATGACGTCATTCCTCTTTGCTACTGGTCGGCCGCGACCCTTTTAATGTTTCTAAAATGGCTTCCAATGAGCTCATCACAGTAGTAAGATCGGGTGCTGGAGCGACCGGTACTGACGGCGATCTACGAGGGGGCGATGGTGACGGCGAGGGTGGAGGTGATGGCAATGCATTTTGCTGACGTTGTCGCCTTTGGTACGATCTTAACATTGTTAACTTTTCCTGATTTTTGTAATAAAATAAATGAGAGTCAAATACGATTTTAAATTTATTTTGTATAAAAATCAAACTCCAAAGTAATTTATTTGTAATTTAAATATCATTACTCAATTTTCAATAAAATAATTACTATTTTTAACAATAATATATATATATATATATATATATATATATATATACCTTTTTTAACCATAGATAACAGCATTTAACTTTATGTTATTACATACTTTTTAATATTCTAAATTTTAATAAAATTTAAATGTTTAAAAAAATCTAAATTCGTAATTTATATGGTATGGTTATATATATATATTTAAAAATCATATGATGTATATATATTTAAAAACCCTACGATATATACATTTAACCAAAAAAAAAAAAAAACATACGATATAAATTAAAATCATACGACATATATATTTAATCAAATGATACCAAACGATATATATATATATATATATATATATATATATATATATATATATATATAACCATACATTTTAAAAACCATACGATATAACTTTAAAACCATACGATATAAATTTAACGTGTTTTACAATTGACAACGACACATACCCCTGGCCCGACCACGACACCTCTGTGAATGAGTTTGCCTCAATGCCAAGAGCTCCCATACGCACGATAGCCACGCTGGGCGGTGTGGGTGTAGTTGGTTATCGACTAATCAGAGGTATTAACAGCTGTATGTAAGCCTTTCAAAATCGACAACTCCCAATAAATATACCGCGGAACCTTATTTCCCCATCATAAAATTCTGTATACGATACTGATTTGGTACAGAGAACAGATTTTCATTTGATGAGTGCAATTTGAAATAGTTACGAGCTGCAGGAGTTGAATAGGGGTTTTCATGGCATACGGGTAACTATCCCGTGGACTTGTATGCCATCGGTAATGGGTATCAAGGAACTCAAATCAAGACACATAGATCCTGCAATCAGCTCCATTCGGAGAATGCATTCATTTGAGAGAAGCCTGATCCATTGATGATCTAGCTCGAAGGTTCTGGATGCTGGTGCGTTTTTGGCAATTGCATTTTAGACGAACAATGGGGAGAGTTGCAGAAATTGGAGAATTGATGATGGAATCGAGGATAATAGCATGGGCATATCATTCTGATTGTCAGGATATTCTACTTGATTTATGCCTATCAAACGGAGCATCCTGGCCCAAGATGGAAAGTTTAGGAGTAGGATGAATGGGCAGGACCAATGCATCCCAGTTATATTCAGTTGGGATGAATATTGGATGGAAATGAGTTGGATTTTACCACGGACAAACCTACTGGTTTTGCCTATTGAAAACTCCATCTCATACGTGAAACAAATCTGATCGAAAACGCAAGAGCAGAGCAATAACCATAACATCGAAGTTTGTGTGAGAGGATGAGTGGGGCAGGACTTCCCAACTTATTCTGCAGGGAGGCTCAGCGTCTTGGCTATGTAGCTCGATCTACTTTCAAGCTTTTGCAGATACAGAAGCAGTTTAAAATTATAAAGCTTGGGGCGTCCATCTTGGACTTGGGATGTGCTCCTGGTGCTTGGTTACAGGTTGCTTGCCAGAACTTGGGTCCTTTGAGCAAGGGTGGTGCAGTTATTGGGGTTGACGTAAAGAACAAAAGGTGAAGGTGCCTTCATCTCATTGTGATGAACGAGTCCAAACAATGTGTGGGGATGTTATGAAACTCATGTTTGGACAACTTAGAGCATTGTCACCTCAGGTAATGTGATAATATTTTAGAATTGGATGAACTGCATTTTTAATCGAATACTTTTGAGATTAGAATCCACTTGCTTATATTTTACACCTGGTTTTTCTACTTCTATATTATCAGAGTTGTAGCATAACTGTGAAGTTTTATTGAACCGTTCTCATGATGGTAGTGCTATTTTCAGCAACTAGCAACGAGCAAGTAGCTGTAAGGGATAAGCCTTTAGTTGGATTTTTGGCTCGAAATTTTTAAGGAGGAAAAGTAATAAAGCTGCTGCTTTGAAGAATGCCTATGTCCTAAAGGAAAGGCATCAATTTGAGCTTGCAGTAGCATTTTTCTTGCTTGATGGTGATCTCGGTTCTGCTGTTTCTGTTTGTGCAAAAGATTTGAGGGATTACAACTTTCACTCGTTATCTGTCGTCTTGAAGAGGGTTCCAATGGCCCACTGGCAAAGGAACTTATAATGAAGCACATTCTTCCTCGTGTGGGAGAAAAGAAAGATTATTGGCTTGTAAGCTTGTTGTAGGTACTCAACAATTCTGCTACTGCACTAAATAATAGAAGATGGTTTGTTACTAGTTTTAGTTTTCGAAGTTGAATTTCCTTATTTTCTAAGTTGGATATATGATACTTTCTATTGTTGAAATGCAAACTGATTTTAAATGTTTTTGAAGTGGGTATTGGGAAATAATGCCTGATCTTTTCAGCAGTTGATTCAACCATTCACTGCATCCATGAGTACAGAACAAAGAATGCAGATGGAGGATCTTTCTTCAGATTTAGCTGATATTCTTGATGTAGCGTTCTTAGACTCTAATACTGGGCAGTATTGTGCAATGCTAGCTATGAAGAACAACTTCAAGTCAACGATCGGGGATAGTAAGGCCATTGTTTTAGCAAGGTGGGCTACTATTAAGACATCGAATGCCTTGAAGAGGTCTGGACTTCCAGTAAGTTCGTCAGGTTCTTCATTGACCTAGAAGCTCAGTTTGGAATTTATTATGTCATCTGACTCCTCTACTATTTCAATATTCTTCTGGGATGTGGAATTCATAAGTTCATGAGTTTGTGATTTATTAACACTAGAGAAATTTCTGATGCTGGATATAAGTTTGTTAAATGTAGTCATTGCCCTTTGTCAAGTATATAATTTATTCTAGACATGCTGAAACATTGATGAAAAAAGTTCTTCATGGCAGCAGGATATGCTGTGAATCCTTCTTAATCATACGACATACCTCATAACTTATTTCCTGTGAACTTCTTTTCATGTGCATGTTTGTCTTTTTGAAACAATATGGTTTAGCTTCTGGAAAAATCTGTATCGGTTGACAACAACACATTTCAAAGACAGGGGTTTTGCTATTTGAAGTACTCTTCAACAACAATAGCCATTGCTGGTTTGTTAACACTTTCAGCAAAGAGAAAAAACAACATTCAAGCAAGCAGAAACTTAGAAACGAAATTCAATGGGCCTATAAGGTCCCTAAGGTTTCAAACTAAGGCTTCGATACCATGTGTAAGGTCTTTGTTCATCATTTTAAACAAATTGCTGATCTGATTTATAGATTTAAACAGATTTATAGACTTTTAAACAGAAATTAACATGAACAGATATTTTAACAGCTAAAATATTGAATTTAAGTGTACATTCACAAACAAAATAACTAGCTGATGCCGAGGAATACCTGGAATTATAAGATTCAAACCAGAATTTAGTTGATGAAGGCTAAATGAATTGAATAAGCTGATAATTGCTGGAACCGTGATCCTCCTCTCCAGCTGAGCAAACAGATTTCAGAACCAAAATGTTCCTCCCAGCCAATTTAGGATTTAATCCCAAATCCAGAGGACGCCTCCTCTGCCCCCGTGCCTAGAATCCCGAGAACAGTAAGTCTCCCTTCCACAGTTGATCAATTTCACCACAACAACCTTCTCAATTTCATCACAACAACCTTCTCAATTTCAACACAACGGCCTTATCAATTTCCTCTCCGAACCCAAAAAGGCCCCTCCTCCTTCATGTCTTATTGTTTAAATAACATTCTGCCCCCACCGCCACAACTCCATCAAGATTTGACGTCCATTAATGTAGAAATAAATGTTTTTAAAGAGATGTCATTCGAATGTAAGAGGATATGGTTGTATTTAAAGAGATGTCATTCAAATGTATTTAATCATGGTGCTTTGAATTTTTAGTTAATTATTCTAATTATTCTTTAAGGTTAGTTTTTATGTTTGTATATTTATATTTAACTAGTAGTTAAATATTAGGAAATAGGAACTTAGGGAGTGGGTTGTTGCATTAACAATGTATTTCCGACCTCCATGGAAATAACTCCATGGAAATAACATTAAGACTTTTGGAAATAATATTAACCCATGGTTAACCCTTTTCGCACGTATATCCGGATTTCAAACTTTATAATGAAATTCTATTTAATAAACCTTCGGAAATATGCCGGACTTCAAACTTTAATAAAGCTCTGTTTCATAAGCATTTGGGTCCATACCTTATTTAACTTCCACGCATCTCTCAGCGCAATTACCGTCGGATCTCCACAGGTCACGATCGGACGGTGATCGCGTTCATCCGACCTCCGAACTCTATCTCGCAAAAGGCACGCGAAATGGGTTGTTTTGGCACCGAGACTTGTCAAGCTTTAATTTGATCACGTTGATTTCAATCAAAACCACCCAAGGTCCAAAGGTTGTGCGAAACACATAAGCGGTTTATCCAAAAACCACTTATCCTCAAAATTTGGGTTAAATCGCTTTTAAACACGATTTTTCCACCTTTTCTGTTGTTCCTTTGTTTAACTGCTGTTCCTTTCCAATTTCAACGGATTTGTTGTTCATTTGCAACTGCGAATTCTACGAGGATGATAGTCACTGTCCGATCTCAAAACAAAACTTCAATTATTCCGATTTTTTATACAGGGGTTAATCCACTCAGATCCTCTTCGCACAGAGTTAATCTACATTTAAATTCATACACAAAGAACATGAATTTAAACTGCATTTCGGAGAACTAAAAAGCTCCCATTCATACAGAGACTAATACACTCAATTACACACAGAATATATGAAACTCGAATGGTTTCGGAGAGGTGAAACCCTCTGGGGAAATTTGCCAATTTTACACAGATATTTAAAATTCTGCAACTTTATTAAAACTGAGGGAGAACCCTCTCAATTTTGTCTTCTACGTTCAAATCTCGAATTCCTCCTCTGTTGAGGTTACATTTATATGTTTTTTTACATAGAAATCGACCTCTACTTGAGGATCGAATACATCAAATTTAGACAAAATCTTAATTACCTAATATCTCCCTTAAATCTATGAACTGAAGCTAAATAAGCTGAATCTAATCTAAAATTGCTCAACCTCCCTAGATACTAGTTTAAGCCTATCTATTGCAACTGTAAATGACAGCTAAAGGTACCAACACCTTTGCTTGTAACATTTTTTTGGGTTTTTGGAATAATTAATGAAGTCTTTTGTCTCTAAGCCTCATGCCCCTGCATCAGACCACCCCCCTTAGCTAACCTAGGAGATAGCTTAAACAGAGATAGTCGGGAATAGGTGACAACCCCTTCTCTTAGTTCTTTGCCACCAACCACACCTGGTGGGGTTGAAGGCTTTTTCCACTAACTGTAGGTAGGTGTAGGCGACAAGCAATAACATTTTTGGCCTCGTTGCTGGGGACAAGACTTCTTGTACCTCGGAAAATGAATAACTTTTAGTTTTAGCATATTTGAATTTTAGATTTAGATTCTTGCTCAAGTGGCGACTCCACTCAATCCTAATTTTGCAAGAGTCTCTACTAGGAGAAATTCAAGTGGTCTAGTTAGCCCCTCTCCTGATCATGAAAGGGTTTTTAGAGAGAGGTTAAATAGACTTTCTTATAGTAAAGCTCTTGCTAGTCTTGGGCAAGAGGCTATTTTTGACATTCATTTGCTATTTCAGGAACAAGTTGAGCCTAACATCATGAATGCGTTTTTTGCTCCTCGTAACTTTACTAACATTAATGGCTATCTTCACAATATCCCTTACAAGGCTATTGAAAGGTTGCCTTATTTTCAATGTAATCTTTAAGTGGTGTAACATTGCTAACTATGAGGATGTAAAGATGAGGCTTTTTGTTCTCTCTTTAGAAGAGGATGCTCTTGATTGGTTCACTGAGCAGCCTGCTAACTCGTATGATTTTTTACAAGAAATTGTTAATTCTTTCATAGGAAAGTATGGAGAGATAAGAGAGAATAGTCATCTGATCAGTGCCATTAGCACCATAAAGAAGAATGAGAATGAAACCATGGAGGAGTTTAACAAAAGATTCAATGAATTGGTTAAAGCATGCCTGCAATTGTTAAACCTCCGGATGAATTTATCTCATGCTCATATTTAGATGCTTTTGGTGTGGATGCCGCTTATGAGTTGAGGAGGAAGGAACCTACAACTTTGGGTATAGCTCAAACGGAAGCCTTGAAAATGGAGAGGGTTAGAAAGCCATCAGGAAAATTTGAGATTCCTTGTTACACTAGAGGGCCATCGAAATTGAATGATTCCAAAGCCAAGGCCAAGGAAGAGGCTACCCATGATCCTATTAAGGAGTTAACGCAACTCATCAAGACTATGGAAGCAAACACGAATCAAATGAATGTTATCCAAAATCGGTTGGTGGCCATGGAAAGGAATCAAGCGGGGAGATTCCCGAATCGAGGAAATGTTAGATGGCAGAAGAGGGGAAACCCCCTAATGAATATAGGCCACCAAATCCACTTGAGTCTACTAACTTAGTTGATGATTCAATGCCTTATTGTAGACCATGTGATGACCTACATGATGAACTCACTTGTCCTTATGCAAAAATGATCTTAGATCGAGAAATGGTTGGAACAAGTGAAAAAATCAACGTAGTTGGAAAAGAGCATCATTTGTCCTTGGAAAATTGGATGGGAGTTATGTAGAATAGCCAAAAGATAAGTCAGAAGTCTCCATCCTCTTATAGTGTGAATAATTTTTAAGAATTGGATAGGATCACTGAGTTGTATGGAGAGAAGCCTTCATCGAATTGGATTTTAGAGATAGCCAAAGATAAAGAAAGGGCAAGAAGCAAGGGAAGAAATCAAGATGCCCATAAGACTTTCACTCCACCTACATCTAAGTTAAATATTGATTTGGGGGGATGGATAAATAATGCAAATATTTTGGTACCTGTGACTGAAATCATGAAGATTCCCTCCCAAAGATATAAGTTGTTGAAAGCCATTGATGCCCCTAATGGAAAAGAAATGTCGAATTTTTCTAAAGATAGATATGAGGATGCCCCTATCACTTTGCAAAGTAGTGATATGTGTAGAGATAACAGAGACCATCAACCATTTTTCATCACTATGTGGGTCAATGGAATGCTTTCGCACAATTGTATGTTTGATTTTGGGGCATCATCGTGTGTCATGACTAAGAAAGTCATGAATCAGTTAAACCCGAGGATTTCTAGACCTTACCACAACATTTCTGCTATGGATTCGAAAATTATTGAAGTTAGTAGTTTGATAAAGGATCTTCAAGTCCACTTGGCAAGTCATCCTGATATTATGATCACCATGGATATTGTGGTGATTGATGTGCATGATGCATGGGGGATGTTATTGTCTAGAAAGTGGGGAGCTGATATAGGAGGTAGTTTGCAAATGGATTTAAGTTATGCTACCATCCCTAATAGTGAGGGCATCATGGTTAGGTTGGATAGGGAATTGGAGAGAATGTTTCACATGGAAAATCCCAAGGAACCTCATAATGAAATTGTGTATGAATGTGATGACTTGGGAAACTATGCTATCTTGGTTAATTCTATTTATCCTTTGGAGAATGAGGTGGAAACTAAGAAGGATTGTGTGTGGTGCATGAATTTTGATGGTGTCCATTCGAGGTTTGGTAAGGGTGCTGGAATTGTCCTTACCTCCCCCCTTGGTCATATATTCAAGTTTGCTTTTAGGTTGGAATTTGATGCAACTAACAATGTAGCAGAGTATGAAGCTTTATTGTTAGGTCTAGAGTTGGCAAAGGACTTGACCATTAAGATGCTTAGTATCAAGGGGGATTCTGATCTAGTCATTCTTCAAACAAAGAATCAATTTGCATGTGAGAATGATAGATTAAAGGAGTATCAAAATGTATTTTGGGATAACATGGAGTATTTTGACGCATTAGATCTTCAAGCAATTCCGAGAGAAGGAAATAAACAAGCTGATGAGTTGGTTGTTGCTGCATCTACCTTACAACTTGGAGAGAACATGATGGATGATAAGATCAAGATGGAGGTTATTTTTAGACCATCAGTTCCTGATAATGTTGAGCATTGGAAAATCTTTAATGAACAAAGCCATGTGATTCGTTTTTTAAATAATATGGAGGAATTCTCTAGTTTCAAGGTTGGCTACAAGGAAGAAGGTTGCGATTATGAGGAGTGTAATGTTGTGTCAAATCCCACTCCTAGGGATCATGTAGCCATGGAATAGATGTTTGATAGACATGATGTTGTAAAGAGAAAAGAGGATAAGAAAATTGACCCAGGGGAATTTATTGAAGTAAACATTGGTACCCCTCATGACCCAAAGATTATAAAAATAGGGAAGGGAACCACCGAGGAGGAAAGGGAAAAATTAATAAATTTACTTCAATAATATAGGGGTGTTTTTGCCTTTTCATATGAGGAATTAAATGGTTATAGGGAGGATGTTATGGAACATACTATCCCTCTTAAGGATGAAAATGCCAAACCCTTTAGTCAAAAACCTAGGCAAATAAATCCTAAGTTAGCCCCATTGGTGCAAAAGGAGTTGCAAAAGATGCTTCAGGCTGGAATTATAGCTCACACTAGGCATTCCACATGGTGCTCAAACTTGGTTATTGTGAGAAAGTAGAATGGATCAATTAGGCTATGTGTATATTTTCAAAATCTTAATTTAGCTTGTAAAAAGGATAATTACCCTTTACCCAATATGGAAACATTGTTGCAAAGGGTAATGGGATCTGGAATGTTGTCTTTATTAGATGGATTTTCATGATATAACCAAGTCATGGTGAAGAAGGAAGACGGGCATAAGACAACATTCACCACACCATGGGGTACTTTTGAGTATTTGAGGATGCTTTTTGGATTAACAAATGCTCGAGCAACTAAAGTGTGCTTAATTTGCCCTAAACTTCCACTTAGTATTAATTATGGATTAACTTGGCAGACCATAGATTTGGCGGACACTGCTAGTTTAGGGCCTGAAATAGTGGGAAAAATTAAAATGGTCATAACCTTTGAAGTTTTCGACCAATTCAGGTGCAGAAAGAGGCTAGATGACCATTTTGAGCCATTTTGGACTCATTGGAGCAAGTTACAGGAGAAAAAGAGAATTGTAAATAGGTCGATTTGACAATTTGAGCATAATATAGAGGCCCAAGCCATGGAAGCTGGACCAAGGAGATGTAGCCCAGGAGGGCTAAACTCCTTCATCAAATACCTGTGTTAATGTTATGTACGGTGATGTTTTGTACTTTATTTTCTGTTGTTCAACTTTGTTTTTTATGTTAAATTGCTCACTAAATTGACATGATAAACACTCATGAGACTTGATTATTTGCAAGGGAACTTGAACCCTTAAGCACACATAAGACATTGAATTCATAATCTGAAAGAGTAATTAGCACAACAACACTAACATACTCCATTCAGATCAGCCACAAACCGAGAAAATACCCACAAAGGATTTCCCTTGGTTTTGACCTCCAAAATTTCGCCTCTCACAGCTTGGCCCTCTTCGAAACCAGAGATATGCTCCTGTAACTGAACCTATCAATTTATGCTCCCAAAACACGAACAATCCCCTCCAAATAAATCTCCAACCAAATCCCCAGCATCCCAGTGTAGAAATTTCTGAATCTTAATTCTTATGCAGAAATTATTTCTGTTAATCTGGTTAAGCTTCTCCTACTTATACAAGTTATCAACTGAATAAATTCAAGTTAACATCAAAGCAAAATAGATAACTGATCTCTACCAATTCAGATCTAGAATAAGCACATGCACACATAGACAAAGTGACACAGTTATTTCTGGACAAACTGTCCTTCTGAAAAACCCAATGTGGGAAAACCGGTCTCTGGCTGCTAGAGGGCTCTATTATTAAGAATATTTCTGAATACACAACTCTGGGTTTCAGATCTGGAAAACCCTACAAAGAAAACTCTAGATCTGCAGCACTTGGCTGATCTAAGACCAACAATACTGACTGATCCACACCCTCAAATGGGATTTACAGAACTCAGCCAGATCTAGGCCTAGGAACCCCAGATCTGCCCCTAAAAGACACTGCGTCAGCCTCGAAAGGCCTCCAAATGCTCAGCGTTGTCACTGGAAGGGATTGCATTACCCCAGATTGGGTGACGCAGTCAATATGCTGCCCCTAAGGGTCTCTGCGTAACCCCTGAAGGGTTTCCTGAAAATCACGTTGTCCTTGCTACTGCTGCTGCCGTGTGTTGTTGGTGTTGCTATCGTCTGTTGCTGTTGTTGCTGCCTTCCTTTGCGTTGTCTTTCTTGATCTCTTCTCTGCTTCTTGTGTATTCTATACCTCGGGATCTGATCATCCCCTTGGTTTAAATTCCCCTCTCTGCAACTGAAACACTTGAAAATTCTTAGCAACCCCGCCCTAAAATCTTAGTTTAGCTTCAGTGCTCTGCCTCTGTGTGTCTTACAAATGACCCCAAGCCTTTCCTTTATACTTTTCTCGTTGACAAATCAACGACCAAGATTAAATCTTTAATCAATGGCTAATATTAAAAGAAAGCTTGATCCATGTGACTTAAGACAATTTCATTACATGTTTAATTAAATTCACTTTAATTATTTTATTTTCCTAAGTTTTAACTTAGGAAATACATTAAAATAATTAATTAATTTAATATCTCCTAAACCAGATGAAATTTCCCAAATCCATTTCTGGGTCTTGTAGATCCAGTGTACTCTAGTCCCTCCACAAAATTTGGGACCTAGAGCACAACTGATGCCACCCAAAATATACAAAATCTCAACACTCCCTCTTAGCATCAAGGGTGTGCTCTAGCAATACATCACACTTATGCATTACATGATTTTGGGCACTGGTTTTGTGCTGTTGAAGCTTGGCCTCTTGCCACTCAACTCTGCACTGTTGTTGCCATTTTGTACTGCTGCCCATGACTCTGCGATTGCCACTGCAATTACTGCACTGCAGCTCCCTCTCAATATGTTGCATCTGTGCTGCTCATAGCACTGCCACTGCTAATCTATTGCACTGCAACTTCAGTTGTTGAGAGAGACAACTGAATCTCCTGCCCAATCTTTGACAGACAAGTCAGATGGGCTGCATTCTTATCACTGAAGCTCCATAGGCTACAGATCTGTGCTGGCATCTAAAGAGCGATGCACAACTACAACTCTTCCTGTAATCAAACTCCCTCTGCACTACTGAAGTCACATCAGCTCCTTTTGCTGAAATCTATCACACTGCTGCTGCACTGCACTGTCCCTCTGAAGCTTTTTTCCCTGCTGTAGCTCTGCACTGTGCTGCTGAAGTCACATCAGCTTCTACGCTGCTGCTGGTATGCTCTGCAGTGCTCCTCCCACCCTCCAGATCTACCTCTGCTTATGCCTCATCTATGATCTATGCACCCACTGCTCCACTTGTCCCGCTACTGTCTTAAGGCTGTCATAGCTCGCTTCTGATCCATGAGATGAGCTGCTCAAGGATCCCGGCTTACTTCCATGTAGCTCCTCCACATGTCCATGTCACCCCACCTCCATGGTTCATAAGCACTCATGGCTACATCATCTCCTGACCCATCATCTGCCACCGCTGCTTTGGAAGAAGATGCTTCCTTGCCCTTCTTCTTTTCTGGACAATGGCTGGAAAAATGTCCCATTTCGCCACACTGGAAGCACTTGATCTTTGAAAGATCCTTCTTCTTCTTCGGTTGCTTCTTTGATGCCAAGGCTGCATCTTCCTCCTCTTTCTTCTTAACCTTACACAATGCAGGGTTGTGCTGCTTCTTGGTGAACCATCGTAGTTCTTTTTGCCGCAGGATGGACCACAAGCTGTCCCAATCTAGGAGGTCCGCTCTACCCAAGATATTTTGGACAAAGGTTTCCCACTCATCCGTGACTGCATTGAGGGCAATCCTAATTATCACTGCATCATCTACGGTTGCACCCATTGCAGTCAGCTGATCCCTAATTGACTGCAATCTGAAGAGGAAATGCTCGATGTCTTATCCCTTGGTCATCATGAGTGACCTCATTTGGGCCTCCAACAACATCTTTCTTTGGACTGATTTTCCCTCATATAGGAAAGTCAAGGCCTTCAACATCTCATTGGTTTTCCTCTTCTCAGCTATGTGTGGCACAATATGATCCTTGATACTGTCCATTATCAGCTGCTTGGCATGCCCAGCAGCTTCTCTATGCTTCCGTAGGAGATCCGCATTTGTCGGTGTGGCTAGGGTCTGCTCTGCATGGTCTCTTAGACTGTATGCCTCAAGGACAATCAGGATCCTTCTTTCCACACCGAAAAGTTTGAGAGGCCCTCTAGCCCATCCTGATCACGCGGTCCATGAGGAGCCATATGCTCAGAATGTGTCGAAGCTCCTCTTCTCTATGCTAGAGATCTTGGATCTAGGGTCCTTTTCGAACTGGGAACCCTCTGCTCCCTCTGACACTTGATTTCCCTCTATGGAAATCTATCAAATCAACTATGATTCAGCTTCTTCTTCGATCCTTTGACCAAACTGCAAGTTTCCTTTGGCAAGAAACTCTCTGAGAAACTGATCTCTTCCCAAACTTTGTCACTTGTGCTACAGTTAAAAATCTGAAAACTTCAAAAGTTTAACCCCACCTGCTCTTCTGAATTTCTGCAACTTTTCTGTAGATTTTTCTGGATCTGACAGATTCAGATTTGAATCACACTGGCTGGCTTCATACCCAACCAACGTTGTTTTTGAGCTGCCTCTGCGCAGTAATTGCGTGGGCTTGCTAGGACACAGCGCTGGACAATGTCACCCTTCCCTTTGCGTGAATCTCCTCCTGAAAACTGCACTGTCCCTTCAGATCTGCTTTTCTGCTCCATTTCCAGCTGCTTTTTGCAGCTAGATCCTTCAGATGCTTCAGCTGATGACCCTTCTAGATCTGCAATTGCTCTGATACCATGCAAAAATTTCTGAATCTTAATTCTTATGGAGAAATTATTTCTGTTATCCGGTTAAGCTTCTCCTACTTATACAAGTTATCAACTAAATAAATTCAAGTTAACATCAAAGCAAAACAGATAACAAATCTCTACCAATTCAGATCTATAATAAGCACATGCACACATAGACAAAGTGACACAGTTATATCTGGACAAACTATCCTCGGGAAAACCCAATGTGGGAAAACCGGTCTCTGGCTGCTGGAAGGCTCTATTATTAAAAATATTTCTGAATACACAACTTTGGGTTCCAGATCTGGAAAACCCTACAGAGAAAACTCTAGATCTGCAGCACCTGGCTGATCTAAGACCAACAATACTGATTGATCCACACCCTCAAACGGGATTTATAGATTTCATCCAGATCTAGGCCTAGAAACCCCATATTTTCCCTTGAAAGACACTGCGTCAGCCTCTGAAGGCCTCCAAATGCTCAGCGCTGTCACTGGAAGGGACTGAGTTACCCCAAACTGGGTGACGTAGTCACTATGCTGCCCCTAAGGGTCTCTGTGTAACCCCTGAAGGGTTTCCTGAAAATCACGCTATCCTTGCTGCTGCTGTTGCTACTGCCGTCTGTTGCTGTTGTTGCTGCTGTCTATTGTTGTTGCTGCTATCGTCTGCTGCTGCTGTTGCTGTTGCCTTCCTCTGCGCTGTCTTTCCTAATCTCTTCTTTGCTTCTTGTGTATTCTAGACCCTGGGATCAGATCATCCCCTTGGTCTAAATTCCCCTCTCTTCAACTGAAACACTTGAGAATTATTAGCAACCCTGCCCTAGAATCTTAGCTTAGCTTCAGTGCTCTGCCTCTGTGTGCCTTACAAATGACCCCAAGCCTTTCCTTTATATTTTTCTCGTTGACAAATCAACGACCAAGATTAAATCTTTAATCAATGGCTAAGATTAAAAGAAAGCTTGATCCATGTGACTTAAGACAATTTCATCTCATGTTTAATTAAATTCACTTTAATTATTTTATTTTCCTAAGTTTTAACTTAGGAAATACATTAAAATAATTAATTAATTTAATATCTCCTAAACCAGATGAAATTTCCCAAATCCATTTTTCGGTCTTGTAGATCCAGTGTACTCTAGTCCCTCTACAAAATTTGGGACCTAGAGCACAACTGATGCTACTCCAAATACAAAAAATCTCAACACCCAGCTCCTCAATCCTCTGGTTAATGCTTTTCCCAAATGCCCTACACTAGTGGTTGCGTAGTCATGAAGGGAATGACGCAGTCCTGGGCTCTGGAAATATGTTCTGTATATAATTTTGTCTCCTCTGCTGTAGTCTCACTCCTCTAGGTTGGAAATTGATCAAAGAATACCCCTGTAGCTCCACAAACCTAGCACCCAAATCCTTTGGTCCTCCACAACAGCGTAGCCTCCTCTACTACGTAGTAGCCAACCCAGAACTACGTAAATGCTTGCAAAATGTGTCTCCTCCGGTCTCAAGATGATAAGGATGCCTTCCTAGGGTGGCACTCGAGGTCCACCGAAGAAAGGATGAACTTCACTCCTTGGGAAGCTTTGTTGCTAAACAACGCAATGTGGCTTAGCTGAACAACTAAGGCAACAATGATTTTCAAATTCTCGAAAGGCCCCAATTGCTGCTTAACTCCTCTTATTTATGCTTGTTGGTCATGAATCTCATGTGGGCCTCAATCTAATTTCGACCACACCTTAGGAAATTCGAATTCCCTTCCATGAGTGCGTATTATTTGTGGGTGAGCGGCCCGCACATTCCACTAACATGCAATCGACTCACTTTTCCTAAGTTCTCTTTACCAAAACTGCCTTAGACAATAATTAAAAAAATTGTCAAAATTGTTCCTCTAACTTTAGGAAAATAATTAGGAAGGGACATTACAGAATCTCCCAACTAAATAGTTTTGTGCCCAACCAAAGAGAAACTACTGAGAAATGATAAAACTCTCCTACAAATGGCTAAGAAATTGTGCAAAAATATCCTTCGGCAAATAATTATCACTCCCAACTAAAAACTCCCGACAAATATCAAATCCAAACAGCAACAAAATCTTTGTTCTCCGACCCCTACATAGGCTCTATAAGAGAAAATTCGGCCCAGTCTCTAAAAAATGCTGCCAAACTCCTCTAACTAGTAGAAAAACTCTTGCAAATACCTAGAACCTGCAATAGAAAGATGATGCTCCAAATAACCTTAGGGGTTTCTCTTCTACACCTAGAAATAGCAAACTTTTGAATGAATAGTCTAAAATAAACTCCAATTGAAGTCCTAAAATAGACTCCCCCAAAGCCTCACGTGGGAGACACTCGGAGTTCTTCGAAATGAGGGAGAGTATCGCTTCTTCTCTAGTGCTGAACAACCTCCAAGAGAGTTCGATCTTCAAATAATAATGAGCAAAAGATGCAAAAGTAGAGCCCCAATGTGCTATTTATAGATGCTGGTCCTTTTTCACTTAGTGGTCCCATCTCTCCACAAGTTCAAACTCTCCTTTTCTCTTTCCTTCTCCTAGTGCAAATTTCTCGAAGGGCTCGAATTTCCCTCTTTGGTTGTCACCATATTTCACTTAACAAAAGTTATTTCCTTTTCCTCTAATGTTTATTTCTCCTTTTTTGCTCCAAAAATTAAATGGGGCCTCCATTACCCTCTTTTCCAAAGTTTTATATGCCAAAATATTTCCTAACACCAAAATTGCAAAAATGAGGATTTTGCTTGGAAAAATCATTTATTGGGGATATGCCATCATCACATCACTTGGAATTTCAGCCTCTTGAGCTAATTCACACTCTTTTATTGTGGAGAATTTGGATCTATGAATGCATTTTGACATTTAGAGCTGATTTGCTTATCTTTGGAGCTATTCTTTGGATCAAATGGGTGGATTCATTTTGCATTTTATCTTGTAAGTGTACCTATTGTTGAATATATATATTTTTTTGTCTAGTGTCTGGAATATTTTGAATCTAAGGTTTTCTATTTGGTCCTAATTTGTTGAAAATTATTGAAGGCTATCTAGATGATCTATTGCATGCATTACTCATACATAACATATGAATAAATGTCCGAGTTGTGAACTTTAACTAGCTCTCCCTTGAAAATTCCATTATCCATTGCATATATAATTGTTTGAGTTTTGGTGCTAAGGGCATTAAGATTTTGGCCTCCTTTGAAACCTTTTGGCTGATCTATCACATCATAGACTCCATACTCCCAAGGAACAAGGGACTGGTCCATATTTTTGGTGATCAAACTTATTTTTATCCATAAATTTTCCTTATCTAATTTGGCCCCTTTAAGGCCAAACTTGCTAACTAGGGCTTGGTGTGAATTTCTAGGCAAGGTAGATTTGTGGGATTGGGGAGCCTAAATATCAAGAGGAGGGTATTTGCCACAAAATCCCTTCTTTTGGCGTGCATCCACTTAGGGGCTTGTTTGAGGGTTTCATGTACCTTGATCTTGTTGATATACATTGTTGGAAACCCTTTCTCCTTACCTCAACCTTTGGCTATCCTGACACTCAACTTATTAAACAAGTCATAGGTCTTGTGTCTCAAATAATAGACCTCCATCAATAAAGAAAATTGCCTCCTATTGGAGCCTTGGTCCTTGTGCCTTTCTTGAGAAAAGCCTCCTTAATTCACCTTTTACCCCAACCCTAGAATATTTATTAGGTGACCTTCTCGCATACTGGGACTCCTTCCATTGGTTAAAATCCATAAAGAGCAGGGGGCTCTTGGCTGTGGTGACAATGGGTAACTACCAGTGTCGTGAAAATCACAAAATCACGATTTAAACTTTTTTTCCAAAATGAAAAAATCGCCAAAAATTTGTGAAAAATTTGCCAAAAAAAATTTCAAAGTGAAAAAATCGCGATAAAATCGTAAAAATTGCCAAAAATTTGTAAAAATTGTCAAAAAATTGTGGATGCTTTAGATACTAAAAATGTTAAAAAAATTGATTTTTTTAATGTTGCTGATGTTTTACCGATTTTTCCCTGATTTTTACGATTTTTTCCTTTTTCAGACCCTTGCTGATTTTATCCTGATTGTGATTTTCGCAACATTGATCACTACCCCATTGTTGTCACTTGGTCTAATGTTAGCCTTGTTAGTGAGAGAAGAAAGATACTTTTACAGGCCAGGGGAAGGAATGTTAATTTGTTATTGATAATTTGATAGATGCGATACTAATAAAATAATAATTGTCTCTCTAACATAAAAAAATAAATACATATATTTAAAAAAGGTTAATGTACAAAAATGAGTTGCTTAAAATCAATGAAGTATTAAATAGCATAAATAGCATATATCCATACTACTTTGAAAGTTTGAATCTGTTACTCATGAAGAAGTTTCATAAATTTGGTATTAAGATAGATTTATGTTAATGCCAATAAAGATCAATTTCTTATAATGTGTGTTTGTACTGTTATCATCCTGCCATGTAATATCTAGATTTCTGTCATTAACTCATAATATTGAATACTTCTCTAGAATTATGCCGCTGGCTCACAACAGTGAATATTTCATATGTTTTATCTACATTGCTGTGATGAATCCTTAATATCTTATTACAGAGAGCATCTCAGATTGCATGGACAACTTGTCACGGGTAATATAATTAAAGAAGATGAATTTTGGTCCAAAAGGAAGGTTTGTAAAAGTTAATGCCAATATTTTAGATTATGCAGGCCATGGAGCATGTTTCATGAGTTAAGGTTTACCTTTATTAATTTACAGCAGTTATCTAAGTCAAATATAACAATCAATTCTCAAGTTTTCTACAATGTTTGTCCCATTAAATTCTTGATGCTTTGTCCAAGTTTACTACAATATTCCAAGTAATGAAAACATTTGTATTAATGCAGAAATTGCTTCAGGCAGTTGCTTGTGAACCTACAAACCAACAGACTGGATTAAAAAGTGACATGCTTTCACATATCCAACTAATGTCTGGTCTCCAAGTAAAATCTGCGCTCTTATACATATCTATCCAATATTTGTCCATGAAAACCTGTTATTGGGATGCATATTGACTTTTTAATGACCTCGAATATTGCATATGTCTAGTATTTTGTATTAAATCCTGTTGCACCATATGAAAAATAATTGGAGGAAAGCAAGCAAGAAATATAATCTTAGAACAGCTTGAGGTTACTCTTTTCACTGCAGTTGTTATTGGGCTAGATAGCATGCTTGTTTGTTTGCAACATGACATGATATTCATGAAATTTTCTTAGCTGGCGTTGAAGCTTATTTCTCAGCTTATGTTTCTTTTTTTCTGGTTAATGATTATTGCACTGCAGACAGAGAATGCACAAATCAAATCAGAGATCATTCAGCTGGTAATAAATTGAGCGCCTCTCTGTAAACTTTGCAATCAAATATTGAGCATAGATGTTCATATTACTAGTTGTGATCAAATGAATTATTGTATCCCCCAGAGTATTGAAATCCTTTCTGTGGTACAATCCGGAATTGACTGGCTGACCACAGGGATTGTCCATCTGGAGGGTTTTATACCTGTCATAGCTGCACTGATCAGGGATTTTACTTAACTAATATGGCTTTATTCTTATAATATAAAGAAATAATAGAATGTGAATTGAAATGATGTCTAAGAACATTGAGGAATAAGAAATTTTCTTACTCCACTACTCATTAATGCAGATTTTTACTGAGAAACCAATAGTGCTTCGGGAGTTTCTGAAAAAAGTACCTAACCCGGTGAGATATACTAATTGAGCATGAATGTTTGTAGATTTTACCTTTCAGATACACCATTGGGATTTAAAGCCCAATTAAAGTTATCTTAAAAATTGCTTGTTCAAAAACTTCAAAAGTGGCTTAGGAATGGAAAGTTCATGAATAAGTGGTTTGGCATTGAGCAGCTCAATAAACAAATAGCAATAAGTGTATTACAATTGCTGAAATATAAATTCTGTTGACAGATGAAGGAACCTGAATTTTGGAAGAAATTCTTAACTGCGGAGAGCTATCGTCGTAGGGAAAATATAGCTCTTGGAAGGGCAGAGGCATCTGTAGACAGGCAACTTGCGATTTTCTTGAAAGATGATGATATTGTAGCAGATGAAGTTCAGCACAAGGTATATGGAAATATTAGTTTATATTCAGAAAATGCACAAATGGTCATTACAATAAGTGTGCATGATGCAAGTCTTAAATGATGAATATGGACAATTAAAACGTTCTGTCATAATTTATAAGCGTATAATTTATGTACTGGTGAATTAATTGCTTGGGTTACCATGCATTAAATATAGGCTAGTATACTAATGACTCAATGCTTTATAATTGCATATGAAATAGCTAACCAAAGGTAAAATTCATGATAAAAAACAAGACACACACACAGATACATCTAAGGAATTCATACATTCATACATGTAATAGGTGTTCATACATGATATGAAAAGTAAAATTAATATAAAGACAATTAGGAAGGGGAATATATGTTGTTATGAACATTTTCTTAGTTAATATGTAGTTAGTCCATTTGTTTTTTTGTTAGTTTATGGATTTTTGGTAGCATCGAACAAGTGTTCTAGTCTCAGTTTGTATCCACAAAGTTTCAGATCTAGTGCACATCTGATGCTACCCAAAATATCAATAGACCTGACCACTCATGCTTGAGAGATGTAGAGGAGATGGCGAAGGTAGAGTCGAAAGATATTCCTTATGTCTTTTTGGGATGAGTATGTGGGGTCATACGAGGATTCCTTCGAGGATAATGAGCAGTCACGTGGAGTTGATGACAGTAGCCCAAATATGCATCCATGTGTGGTAGAGGAGTATGATGAGTAGCCAATTGTACCCATGAGGGAAGGAGATCAAGGAGCAGATGAGCCGCTGATGTTTCAACATAGAGAGTACATAGAGGAGCATGAGTTAGATGATACACAAAGTGTGCAAGATGGGCCATTTTTGGAGGGTCAGCTAGTGTCTCATGTTGAGCCCATGATGGAGGATGAGAAGACACCCTTGGGGCCAACCATTGGTGTGGGGCAGACAGATGTACAGATAGCCAATAGGGTGGCAGTTATTACAGACGCTTGTCCTCAGGAGTTGTTGGAGTCTGATAAGACAATTTTGCAGGAGATTGGTCGATTAGAGGAGCGTGAAGTTTCCTATTATACGAGGGACATGGAAGTGCATCCATCTTTGGGACTACCCATTGATGAGGCGCAAACAAATGTAGTGGCGGCTCGCAAAGATGCAACATTTTCAAGGAACATCCCTCTCCAGGAGTACATAGACAAGGCTTGCAGCACAACTTACCCACTTTTGCCCATTATAGGGAGAGGGGCAGGTTTTCTTGGACAAATTTTGTTGGTTGATCGGGCAGAGCATCAGGAGTTGAGCATGGACCAGTATCAGCCTAGTAGACGTATTCTATGCACGGGTGTCCATGCATTGGATTGGCCTTAGATCATCAGATGGTACCCTATTGATGGAGTATCATTTTTAGTCAGTAGCATTGCACTACAGGAGCCCTTAGATGTAAGGGAAACTACATGCTCCAATTGGTAGCAGGACATAGGCTGACCACTCATCAATATTTTAGCACAACATCATCATGGTGAGATTGACCTTGGTCTATGCCAGAGGTTAGACTGGAGAGATGTGATGATGACATGTCCTGGTGGCATTGGGATCCAGGAGGATTATTGATGGCAGGTTCAGTCAGAGATTGGTCTGGGATTCGGGCATTAAGGGCATCGTGGTTCGTATGGGATCCGGGCATTGGTTCTCAGTTGCGTTGGGTCACTAGATTGGTCCACAGGTTTGGATTGCTTGAGGGCAAGCAATCCTGGGGCGGGAGGATTTGTAATGTTCCTTATGACATGGTTAGGATGGACTTCCAAAGTTGGGGCAAACAGGTCACAGGTGCAGGTTGGCCCCATCTGGCCCATGGGATTTTGGAGGGGTTTTGAGGAGTTTTTATGAGGTCCAGTGGCATTCACTTGGTATAATCCATCATCCGAACAATTTTCCTTTCCTTCCGATGCATTTCGAAAACTTTTAGAAAATAGAGTTATTATTGGGCCTTACTCAATTAATTACACTTAAGGTGGCATTCTTGGAGGAATACTTGACATAACACCTTATTGTAATAGCTCGTTGGAACCAGAATGAGAAGATATACAGGATCATATGGTTATATGGGAGTTTCAGTGGCTTGATGAGGGTGGCCAATTTACCCTTTTCTCACATTAAAAAGAATATTTTAGTAAAATAAAAGAGGGAAAAGTGCTCCATGATTAAAATAATAATAAAATAGGAGGTTCTAGAGGAGTCCACCAGATCTATAAAAGAGGAGCAGGAGGCCATTGGAGGAATTGGATTTGGTATTTCTTTTTGGAGGAGAGGTTGAGAACCCAATTCCCTACTCCATTTGTAACCCCAGGACGGAAACCCTCGGGTGATTCAGTGAGATTGGGCGAGTACCCATCTCCCCTTGGTGAATTCATCCGAGTTCACGGGAGAGCTCGGCAATGCAGTTTAGCTCAATTTGGAGGGACAACATAGCAGCGTAGCAAATTATCTTGGAGGCCAACTTTCATCCCAACTATTTTGGTTGTATGTACATGTAACCCCAGTTTATATATGATAATAAAAGTTTTGATTACTTCTTATCATTATATGGTTGAATTGTGTGCATTATTTTTGTTCTATTTTACATGGCAATCTTCTGTTGAATTAATGATAATTTAATGGTAAAATTTTGGGTTGAGTAAATTTCTGCAAAATCCGTCAAATATCTTGTTTGGGACATTACATTCTTTTACTACTTGGGCTCCAAGAGGTGAGAGCATGTAGTTTATTTTTATAAGAAATTACTATCCCTTTAAGGTGGGGCAGTTCATCGCCCATCAGGGGTTGGGATGTGCATGGGTTCGCTAATGATGTGGGGGCATTGATGGAGCCCTATGAACCAGTGTGATGGTTATAATGATAAGGGGTAGAGTTCATGTTTGGACTTTTCCCACTTGTTATTTTTAATGTTCCGACCAACTTTTGCATTTTTATAATGTTCTTTCTTTTGTTTCTTGCTTGTATCCATGATACGCTTTTAACTTTATTTTACCTGCATCAACCTATAGGGCAACATTTCTAGGTCAGTCCCAGAGCCTTGTGGACCCAGAGAGGGGAAGATGATGAAAAAGGGCTTGTAATGTGAGGAGGGGAGTGGAAAAAGTGAAATGGGAAAATGAGACCACACTACCAAAATCGAGGTTTCCCAAGTAGTACCCTTCCTAAAGCCATAGGCCAATGGGGTAGATCCCACGGGACTAGGATTGAGGATTAACCCCCCATTTAAGGTGAGGGAAAAAGACTATAGTCAAAACCCTTCCTTCTTCCAAGTCACCCTATAATCCATGCCCAAAGTACCCATGGAAAAACAAGCATAAGCACTTGATTGCACAATGAAAAACATACCTTTAGGATTGGATTTCCCATCTTCAAACATATGCTCTCAACATATGGGTTAGGGGACATATGGTTGGCTCAGGGAGAAGAGATCAAATGGCACAATATATCGGCTACATTGGTGGCTAGCAGAGGCTATTGGTTGTCAGATGAAGACAAATCTAGGAGAAAATTATCCTATAGGGTCACCCTTTTGTCGCACAGATTGTCTAGGCTCCGCGACAACGACTCAGATCGGGGGCTGTCACCCTGATCCCCAATCTCTCTATCTAAGATGTCTCCTTGTAAGCTAAGGGAGGTAGACCCTATTATAAATGAAGAGGAAAAATCTAGAAGACACAGCTAAAACACCAAATACTTGATAAAATTAACGAGATTTCACAGATTGATTATGTTAAAACCAGTGCCTTATGGAGTCAAACAAGATCCCGTTATGCAATTAAAGATAAGTATTGGATGTATAACTGTTGCTAAATGACCACAATGATATTCAGTAGAAAGCGCCGCGATCATTCATTAAGATACTTGAGCCAATTAACAAAGCTTATCATGAAACGATCATTGAGATAAATGCTAGATGCTAAATTTTTTTTCTAAAATTATGATATTTCAAATATAACCCAGTCCGAAAATTAAAATGCTCCACAGTCAAACGTTAGATAGAAAATTTTACGCTCATTTGACTACAGGACTTAGAAATTTTTTTAGAATTTTGAAATTTTTATATATTTTTTTATTATTTTTTAAATCTTAAAGCAAATTAAAAATCTAAATCTAAATTAAAGTTCTAATCTTAAAAAAAAAAGTTAGAATCTAAATCTAAACAAAACTAGAATTAAAATTAAATTAATATTAAATTAAAATTTAAAATCTAGAATTTAAAATCCTAAATTAAAGCTATTACAAAAATTTAAAAATCCTAAAAGCTTAAACATTAGAAAACCAAACCTAAAACTAAAATCTAACTAAAATTAAACTGAAACTAAAAACTAAACGAAAATTAAAGAAAACTAATGCTAAATAACAAAATCGAAAAAATTAAAACATAAGGCTAGCTCTACACTATCGTAAATTAAAACAATCAAATTCTATCTAAAATCTAACCAAAGGAAAAGTTAACGCTATACAAAAATTAAATCCGCATTAAAAAAAAAAAAATTCAAACATATGCGTAAAGGGTTCACATTCTTTGTGTATGCGTTTTTTTTTCGTTTTGTGTTGCAGGTGAAATGGAGCACGACGATGGACGAGAAAGTTTGACGGTGGAGGTGCTGACGTGAGGGAGGAAGGAACGGGTGGACGACAGATGTAAATGAGTCGTTTTTAATGCAGGTCGAGGGCAACAAGGAGGATGGAGCAGCTTGGACGAGCTGAAAGGGATGAGGAACGGATGGCAAAGACAAGAAGATGCTCGATTGCAAGCTGATGACGTAAGACGGGATCGATGGCAGAGATGAACGTGGGTTAGGTGATGAGGCTCAAGTGACGGCGGTGTATGGGAAGAAATGGGACAGTGAAAGAAACGCTGAATGAATGCTGTGCAGTCAAGGAAATCGTGGGTTATGAAGAAAGGTAGAGAAGTGTCGAGGGCAGCAAATGTTTGGAACGATCGCGCAGAGGGTCGTAGGGCGTTTAGTGATTGGAATGAGAATCGAAAGGCAAATCTTTGCGTACCAACTAGAAATGAACAATATTCGTAGTCAATACCCTTCGAAACCCGCACATTAAATCTTCAAATTCGCATTTAGATCAACACGCTCGCATTTTATCCACGCAGGAATTCGAGGTGGATCTCATTTCAAACCAAAAAATTAATAACCACCATTTGTGGGAACAAAATACCCATATATATATAAACAAATCTTTAGAATTTTTAAAATACAAATTGCAAACTATATTTTTACAATTCTGAGGCTCTCATGTTTATTTAACCCTGTTAGTACGTTTTTTTTTAGAGATTTAAATTTAGTAGAGAGGCACAAGCCCCAGAAAACTCGGGCGTAAAACCACCAAATTTCGTAAGATAGATTTGGAATTTAACAAATAATGAGCTTTTCAGATTTATGTCATTTGAGAGTCGGCTGGTCCAACTGAAGACTTCCCCAGACGCTCAAAATCTTAAAAAAATATTTCCCTGCACACTTAGATCTGAACTTTAGATCGATAGAGATTTAAGAAAATAACATGAGATCTCTTAGAAAAATCAAAATGTCATTCTATGAACCCAAAAAACTGCACAAGATACCTGTATGCAGATTAATCCATGAAGGGCATCAACCATAAAATTTCAAACAAAGTAGTAGAGTTCAGAAATGAATCACCACATAGATCCGAGAAGGAACATCAAAATTTGTAACTCCAAAGTCTTTATGCTTTATTTCTCAAAAATTTACAAGAGCTTCCAAGACAAGTGCACGATCCTAAGATCGGATGATTCAATACTGACAAAGACCTCTAAATTTATAGGACAAAATCTCCAACGGCTAGTTTGGATGATCCTTGTCAAAATAGTCTCAACCGTCTAAAAGATTTAATCATCTTTTAATCAGGAGCGTTGAAATTAAAATTTTGGGGAAAAAACGAATTTATCATTTAATTCAATTTTAATTAACTCAAAAATATTATTTTTGAGTTAATTACCCCAAAATTTTGACTTTGAATTAAACACCAAGGTCCAAAGGTCCAATTTTTTTTAAAATTCTCAATATTCCCTTGGCCTGGGGCTTTCAAAATTATTTTCCAAGGACCCACAAATTTTGCCTTTAAAGATTTAATCCTAACTTAGGACCCTAAATTAATTAAATTTCTGGTTTAAGATTTTTTAAATTAATTGACCGAGAGGGGATTTTAATTATTTTTCCAACCCTCTTTACATGAGATAATACATTTACATACATGAAGGGGGAATACCTATTCGTATAGACCCTCAAATAAATACCCAATTCTGCAATTCGAAACACGATCTAGTAGACCAAGTAGCTCAAATTACTTTTACAAGGACTCGATAGAAACACTAGGACTCACTTAGTATGCTGATGACAAAATCCACTCTAGCTTTGGGGTGAGGTTGGAGGGAAAAACTCTGCCAATCACTTTCGTGAATCAGTGAGACAAAAAACCTCCTAGGATAGAGATCATCATCAACATACTAGGCTTACCTCGGTTGTTACATACATTGACGATCTTACTTAGATCATTTACATCATTACATGCAGAATGGGTTTACATCATTTATAACAAAATGTCGTCTGTTGACTGATGAAATATGGATGTCGTGAACCTCGAACATGATAAGCCCCATTTGAAAAAATGGGGGTGTACTGCTATGGGGTAGTTGACAAAGTGTGGTCAACATCTGGCTCTACTTGGGGACACGTTGCTTTATTGAAGGAATGTGAGAGTCTAGAATCTGCATCCAAGCAACACACAAGATTACATAAGTAGCGTCCATCCAAATATCATCATATAACATTAAGCTCATGGAAAATAGAAACTCTTCTTTTATTTATTATTCTACTTAACATGAAAAGTAAATCTACTCTAACTGCAAAATGAAATGCTGAAATAACAAGGTGTAAGGTTAGAGATACAATACAAAGGATGCCCTGTGGCATCAGATGTGCTCAATATAGTGTATGCTGAGCATTTGCCTGCTTTCAGGCAAGTCTGTAGGCTGCTTTTCAGATGTGCCATGGCCGATCTTGCATAATGTAGGACTCTGTCTTATCCAAATGTCAAGCTGCTCTCGACCATCAGACGAATCAAACCACTTACTTCTTATTTTTTGCTTCTTTCTCTTCTTCTGAGTGGGTTGTGATGTCAGCAATGAGACCATTGTAGATTTCTTGTCCTCATCTTGAAGATGTTTGTACAAAATATCTGAAGAACCTGGAGCGTGACCAATATTATTCTGGATATACTCTGTCAATGGTGACACATAAGCTTGGTCTTTCTCAACATCCTTTGAAACCATAGTTAAATCCTCCATGTGATGAGATGGGAATGGCTTTAGCAGACAAGAAGTCTTATGATCTGTTGATGAATCTTCATAATCAAATTTCGGCTGAAATTTTTGTATATGTAATTTTTCCATTTTTTCCGACTTCTTCTGTATGGAACTCATCTCCCTGGCATTCCTTACTATTAATTTTGTCTGATTTGCCTCCATATTTTTTATTTCCAACAAGTGATTTTCCTTCATGGCAGTCATTTCCTGGGTGTGTCTCGCTTCCATTGCAATCATATGATTCTGTATAGTGGACATCTGATTAGAATGATTAACTTCCATTATCTTTAACCTGTTTTCCATGACATTTATTTACTGTGCATGACTTGCTTCCATGGAAGTTATCTTATTTTGAAGATTAATTTGGTTAGCTTCCATGTTTTGAATCATTTGCATATGATTGGGTTGCACATCCTTAATCATCTGAGCTGGGTCCTTAACCTGACTTTCATGATCTTCTATATGCATGTGATAGTCCTTACCAACTACATTAATTTGATGGCTTGACCCTGCCATTCTACTATCCATGATTCTTTTGACAACAGGGTAAGTAACTTCCTCATGAAGAGCATTACAGGCTCTACAATAACGCAGAGCTTCATCCACAAGATTTGCAAACTCAAGTTGATTTGTCGGTCTCTGCTCATTAGATAGGCCTCTTTCCTGCAAAGCATTATTATTTCTAGGTTGGGAATTCTACGTTTGAGCCCTTTCCATTTGAACCAACCTAGCCTGTAAGACATTTATTTCCTTAGCATGTTCAGAGATCAATTTCGCTTGATTAAGCTCCATGCTTTCAAGCTTTTGCGTTAACTCTTTCATAGGGTCATCATCATCTTTTTCAATTTCTTTTCCCTTAGAATTTGTCAAAGACCTATCAAAATCTAGAGTTTTGGAAATTCCAGATGCTTTCTTATCCTTTTCAAGCTCTTCAACTAAAGATTGACAAGCCTTATAATTTGTAGTTTTAGCCCGCCTTAACTCATATGAAGTATCAGAATCAAAAGCATCAATGTAAAAATTCAAAAGAGATCCATCAGGAGGTTTATGAGTTTGATATATTTCTCTAAGGATACCATTAAATCTCCTGTTAAATTCTTCAGTCGTTTCATTTTCTTTCTTTTTTATGGTACTGATCTATCTTACCAAATGCCTATCTTCCCTTTTATCACCATACTTTTCCTTAAAGGCAGCTACAATTGATTCAAAAGTATCAAATGAATTATTAGGTTTTTCCGTAAACCATTCAGCAACATCCTCGCCAAAAGTAAGAACAAAAGTTCTCATCTTTACATCCTAGAAATTATTATTTGCAACTGCAAATCTATTCCACCAGTTAGTGAAAGCAAACAAATGAGATTTGACACTAACTGCTTCATTTCCTTGAAAAGAAGGTAATTTATCCATTTGAGGAACATCATGGGGATAACCCTGAATATTAGCAAAATTACACGGGGCAAAAACATCCAT